>JAODAL010026368.1:0-56890 GCA_025379985.1 Phyllomedusa bahiana | reverse complement strand
CTTAAATTTTTTTATTCAGATAGAACACAATCACAGATCAAAAGTTTAAACTGAGAGAATGTATCATTTTAGGTGAAAAAGATGTTGTTTCAAAATTTCATGGCAAAAAAGTTGGGACCATGCCGTTTTTGCCACTGTGTGGCTTCCCCTTTCTTCTTACAACAGTCAACAGACGTCTGGGGACAGAGGAGGACCAGTTTCTCAAGTTTAGAAATAGGAATGCTCTCCCATTCATGTTTATTACAGGCCTCTAACTGTTCAATCGTCTTGGGCCTTGCAAAACTGCAAACCGCCTGAAAAACCGGCCAAAAACTCGTGGGAACATGCCCTTAAAGTACACCTCCAATTTAAGGAAGCTTTGATTAGTGCAACTCTGGGTGCTGAAGTGACCTAAAGTCTGTGCCCTTTTGGGATGTGACTGACTAACTGGAGAAGAATTAGCTATGTACAGACACATAGGTGAAAATTTATTGAAACCACCTAATACTTAGGGGCAGTGTAAACTTCATCATACTGCACATGCCGCTTGCTGTTTGCCTCTCTTTCTCTGCTTTTCTACCTGATTAGCAGCCTCTGTCATGCCCAGGGGTCCACCATAGGTTTCCCCTGCTCCCTTGTGGGCCCGTCTGAGACTGCAATCAGTAGACCCCACTCTAAGGGTATGTTCACACGGCGCCTTTTAGGACGTATTTCGGAGTATAATTGCGCTGCAACGCGCCCCGAAATATGTTCTGTAATTACAGCTCTCATAGAGGATTATGATTACCTGCCGTCTTCCTATTGATAATAACAGTGAATGGGGACGCACACCCCCCCTCTTTAAACACAGAGCGGTCTTCTAAACACATGGCATCTTGCGGCGCACACAGGTACGCACCACAAGATGCCGTGTGATCATACCCTAAGGCCCAGAAAACAACTAGAATTCTACATACTTCTCAATAAAAATTAAAAAAATAACCGAGTAGAAATTTAAAGCTTTTAATAACAATTATTTAATATGTAGGCTAAAAAAAAAAGGAAAGAATTTACCAAAGCTGCACATTATGAACTGGATCTTCTAGCTCCATCTTTGTAGAGTCACAGATACCCATGAAAATCAACAAATGTGCATCAATTTCATCCGTACAATTTAAACAGATCAATGCGTAAAAGTTTAAATGAGAAAAAAATGACTGAGGGAAGAGAACATGGAAAGGAGCAACTGCTAAAACCCAGTGAACCTGTCTTAATTTCTTTCTCAGAAAAGGAAATAAGATCACGGAGGAGTTTTTAGAAACAGA
Source organism: Phyllomedusa bahiana (assembly GCA_025379985.1). NCBI lineage: Eukaryota > Metazoa > Chordata > Amphibia > Anura > Hylidae > Phyllomedusa > Phyllomedusa bahiana. The sequence continues at coordinate 55,607 of JAODAL010026368.1, read as the reverse complement.
ATATGACCCTGCTCTGCAGACATAAAATGTAATCCAGCTTATACTGATCAGAGATAAAACTGATACAGCCCTCCCCCTGACGACTGATGGTCCTTCACATGAGGAGGCAATGCCCAACACAGTCCTAGGGCTTTTAGAAAACACCCTCAGTGCCCGCACCCCACCACCCACGCAGATCAGGTCAGATGACAACAAGCAGGGCACGGCTGCCATGCTGCTTTAACGACTATCCATACATCAGTAACTAACTTCCCTGGCATACTTGGGTGCCAGCATATGCCAAACATGCCGTTATTAATACCACCATATATAACAAAGGTACACCCAACTTCTTACATGAATGCAGGCAACACAGGCACAATTAGAGTAATTGGAACAGTCTAGATCCTATTAGAGAAAGTAAAAAGTTTTAGCAACTGGATCTGAAGTTCTTATCTACATTGGTTATTTTTATTAGATAAAAAAGTAACGCGAGATGATGTCGTCACATAAGAGGCAGTAACATCGGTAAATGGGTTTTACAGAACTATGATACTGATGACCTGACCCCATCACCTCCACATAGTAAATGATTTAAAGGGGCAGTGATGCCCCTATCGGCGCTGTGGCCTCCTCATTGTTTACCAGGCAGAGCTCTGCACATTTACGCTTGAAAGCACCATACAAGTAAGAACCCCAACTGGTCTGATATAGGAGAAAGATAAGCCATCAATAAGGAACAGGAACAGGTAGATTAAAGGGGTTGCACAGTAGAGAAAAAGCAATCGTAATGGGGTATACCAATCATAGACTATGATACTGGTAGGATATGTCAGCAGAGACTGATAGGTGCAGGTCCCAGAGGTTGTGTAACGGACCCCTGAAAGTGTTGGCTCAGACTGGAGAACGTTCCCAGTACAGGTGAGCGGTAAGGCTGACTGAGACTTGCACCTATCAGACTTTACTGATATATCCAGAGTCTATGGTGGGAAAATCCCTTTCAATAAAGCCAGATTGCAGGGAAAAACAGAAAAAAACCCTCACACTTACCCACCTGTCCTCCACCGCTGCCGCTCTGGGGCTCCTTGGTGATCCACTGAAGCACAGAAGATGCTTATGCTCCATTGTAAATAAATGGAGTGCGAGCCTCTTCTGTGTGACAGAAGTGAAAAGTAGTGGATCCCAGGAAGCTCTGAAGCAGCAGCGGAGGGGAACCAAGAGGGAAGGATCACTTTTAGGTAATGTTTTTTCTGCAGCCTGGCCCCACTTTAGATTCATTTTCCTCTGAAGGACGACCCCTTGAAGATCTAAACTAAACTGCGTTAGGGAAAATAAATGGGCTTAGTAACTCTGGCAACTAAAATATGGAGGGGTAGGGCAATAAGGCCATGTTCACACGGCTTAAAATGGGACGTATTTCAGTCCGTAATTACGCGCCGTACTGCGCGAATTAAGGCTTGAATACGTCCCAGTCATTACGGTAATCCAAAATTTCATAAAACTATGGTTTACGTTCTCTCTCCCTGGCTTTCGGACATGGCTAATTGCGGGCTAATTACGCCCGCATTTAAGCCGTGTGAACCTAGCCTTAGGGACCAAATCTTCAGGTCAAATGTGTACAAGCAAAAGGGGATGTCCACATGGCGCTTCTTAGATCTGTGTTTCAGACCCAAAAAGGACCCAAACACGCACCTAACAACGTGCAGTGTGATTTACATTGCTTTCAATGTAAAACATGAATCGGCGTCCAGACGGGTGATCACTGATGCGAGTTTACATGCGTCTTTCTGATGCGTCTTTCGGATCCATTCAAAGAATTGACATGTCAAATCTTGATCCATCTGGCGCTGCAGACGCCATATTTAAATCTATAGGATGCGTTTCTGCTGCAGCAAAAACGCATCCAAATATACACCTGGGTGTCGGAGGCGTTTTGAATGTGTTTTTCGGATCGAAAATGTATCCAAAAACTGCCTTTATTGCGATGTATATTCTGCAAAAAAAAAAAAAAAAAAGCGCCAAAAATGCACTGTGTGAAAGCACCTTAAGGAATGGCTCAATCTCTGATAACCAATTCAATAAACGTGCTTGTAACATTGATAAGTGCAGACCCCTTACCTGTTGCTTTCCCCCTCTGCAGCCTGGGATATCATAGAAATGATGCCACCTATGTATCACTCTGCTACTAATTTTCAGCATGCTTCACTTTGCAGTAATACAGGTAATTCACAAATTACTAATTGGTTGCATTTTCTTGAATGGTGCGATCACTTAAGGCCACTTTACTAAAGAGCACTTGTAGGATGATTCCTTGAACAGGATACACTGGGTACTCTATATTCTAGTATGTGCCACTCAAAAGTGTGTGATGTGTTCTAACTACAGCAACTGCAGACCTAACTGGTGATGTCAGAGTCACTTTAATGAGGCCCCGTGACCTCCCCTGACAGGTCTGTTTCAGTAAATCCTTGTGTTCCTGTGAAATAACAATCCTGGAGCCTCTTCTCTTATATCTCTCTCTGTTGTGCTGTTCCTCTGTTATTCCTCCTAGAAACGTACTACTGAATCTGTCAGCTGGGTGTTACCATTTCAATTACCAAAGAGGTGTGTTCTTGCACATACCAACCCTGATGGCGCTTATTGGACAATATCAGGGGGACACACCCTTAATTGGTAACACCCAGCTGACAGATTGGGCACAAATTTCTAGGAACAGTAAGAGGGGAGCCATACAACATAGAGATCAAGGAAATCAAGGAGATCTAGAATTGTTATTTCATGGAAAATATTAGTATTTACTATAACAGACTCATCAGGAATGGTCACAGGTTTCCTTAAAGGGGGAGTTGAGTAATAATCAAGAACGGCCAATATTACAAACCCCAGAGTGGTGGTCATCCAGCCTGACTCTAGAAGATCAAAGCTGCGGTTTACTTGTGTTGTACAGCAATACTGGAAATGGTGAAGCGTCTGTATCTGTGAATAGGGGTGGTGCCTATGTATCAGCATAGTTAAAGGGGTTGTCTCATCTCAGGACCAGGGAAGTTTCTGAGGTAAACAGCAATAATTACTTTCTTTTGTCTGAAAGATCAGATAACAAACAAGCTCTCACTATCCAGAGTTCTGTGCTGAGGTGACCTCTGTGATGACATCACTCCCTGCTATCACATAGAACAAACAGCAGGGGAGAGGGGGTGGGGGGGAGAAGTACACAGGTAGGTCACTTGGGGAACCAGAGAGAGCACAGAAGGTGCTCCTTAACAACAAAAAATGAACAAAGCAATATATTTGGAAAACATCTTTATTTAGTGTTCCCAACATGTTGAAAGCTAATCTTTGTAACGAGACAACCCCTTTAGTCTGACTTCCCATTCAGGAGTCAGGGAGAGCTGCAAAGTTGGCCATACTAGCTGCTACCCAGGATATAGTATTTGACAACATGAAAAAGAACTCAAGGCTCTGTTCACATTATGTTTAAACCATATGTTTGCCAAAAACACTGTTAAAGCTCCCAACATATACATCAAACATATCATCGTTTTTGATTCACCTGATGGGAAACCAAAGAGAGTGCCCTTCTGGCCTCCACCAGGCTACTTCATGCTAACATATTATAGTAAAGGAAGCTGCTCTATGCAGCGGTATCCAGTAAAAACCACACAGCGTGCAGTATATTTTTACACCTTGGAAGGTAACTCCTATACACGGACATATACTGGAGCCTCCATCAGAGAACTACATCTCATGAAAATCTCAAACAGGATGCAAGCAACCTGTGACTTGATTTAAAGGGTTTGTCTCACTACAAGGTTAATTTTTATGTTAAAGATCTTGCAAAGGCAAGTCACATTGCAATATATGTCCATTAACAGCGTCCTACCTATTCCTAGATATCCCCTCTTGTATGGGCTGCATCAGCTCCTCAGGTCGCTATAGCTACAGACCCGTTTGATCTCTCCTGATAGGCTGCCAGCGCTGGTTGCTATGGCTACAGACCTGGCTTCTACTGCAGCCTAGTAGAAGCCAGTAAACACGCCCCTGAAATCAAAATGAAACCAAGAAAACAGGACTGAGGTAAGATGAATCAATGTAGTGAGACAACCCCTTTAAGGGTTCATGGGGAAAGAGCTGGGACTTTTCAGCGCCGCCTATCTGAATTAGCGTTCCATAGGTGGCGCTGCAGGGTCCCACCTCCTTTCCCATGGGCCTTTTAGCCTATATTTACATTTCAGTGGAGCAATCAAGGCATATAAGGGTATGTTCACGGGTTTGGATGTTGGTTCTGGGCCCGGATTCCACGTCCAGACTCAGCGTCAGGTTATTAACACTGTACCCTATGTAAATTGCCTTTCAGATTATGCTGATTTTACATGAGTATTATCAGTGTGGAATGACTAAACAGCTCAAAGAATCAACATTTAATTTTTTTTTGTAGGAGCAAAGTATAGGAGGCAGGGACCCGCCTGGGGCAGTCCATGTTGTTTCTTCATTAAAATTCAGCGCAGGCAGATGTCGTGTGAACTTACCCTCCACACACCCACATGACTCCTCTCCAGAATGACAAACGTCACCCCTTTCGAGCTTGATTTAAAGGGGATTTCCAAGAGTTTTGACAACCTCCCCACCACTTCCCACCGTGTTAAAATAGAAGAGTAACCCATTCTTACTTCTGCAATCACCCCCGTTACAGCACTGTCCGAGCTCCAGTGTTCCCCCCCTGGATCCTCACTGATGTCGCGTTCACGGATCACATGATGCTGCAGCCAATCACTGACCTCCGTGGTCACATTCTGTACGAGCAGGCATGTGACAGCTGAGGCCACTCCCATCACCACCTGTACAGTAGTGATGGGAGAAGTAAGTATGGGTAAATAGTCGATTTCAGCACAATAGGACATGGTAGGGAGGTTTTTAAAACTCTTGGAAAACCCTTTAAAGACAGGGCAGCGTTAGAATTGCAAATGCAATTCCTCTGAGAGAACTCAAAAGACGCCCGGCACCGTCCAAATTAAAAAATGTTTCCTTTTATTTCAAATCCTTATTAAAAAGCAAAACATATGCAGGTAAATAAAATTGCTATTATCCCGCTTTGAGCAAGGGCAATATTGCTGCCCGAAACGCGTCAGCGTCGATTACAGCAGTTTTTTTTTACCTGCATTTGTATTGCTTTTTAATATGGATTTGAAATAAAAGGATTTTTTTTTTTTTAAATTGGACGGTGCTGGACGTCTTTTGAGTTTTCTCAGAGGAATTGCATTTGCATTTATGAAGCTGGTGGACCTTCCAGTGTCCATTGCAAGTCTGCTACAAACAAGGTCCTTGGAAACTAGTGAATGAGGACTGAAGCCGGGTGAGCACCAAAAATCTATATACAGCTCTGGAAAAAATTAAGAGACCACTGCACAGTTTTCTAAAAATCTGCATCTTTACATGTCTGACGGCCATTCCATGCCAGTGTCAGTTGAATTCCAACCAAAGTCCACCTCATTCTACTTAATGTGCTTCTGATTAGGTGATCACCTGAACCAAATCTTATTTAATGAAGGAAAGTATAAAAAACACCACTGCTGTGGTCTTCACAATCCTCTTGCAATAGGACAAGCTGGATCGTAAAACAAGTGCTAGGAATAGGACAAAAGGAATTTTAATGAAAAATATTCCATTGTTTCACCAAATATTGATTTCTAAACTCTTCCTAACTTAAAACATTTGTCTTATTGTTTCTAAAGAAATATGAACTTTTTTTCTTTGCATTATTTGAGGTCTGACAGCTCTGCTGCTTCTTTTTTTATTAATTTTGAAGATTTCTCATTTGCTGCAAATAAATAAATTTTTTGCTTTGAATTTCAGAGACCTGTTCTCAGTAGTTTATATAATAAAATAACAATGTGCATTTTTCTCCAAAAATGTACCATTGAAAAGAAAAATCAGAGAAACTGAAAATTTTGCAGTGGTCTCTTATTTTTTTCCAGAGCTGTATATATTCTTTATGCACGGTTACAAAAGCTGTAATATGGATCCTGCGGATCACAGGACTTTAGGTGACAACCTTCAAAAAGAAGTCTGAGGGACTAGTGTGTCTATCAGGCTCCAGAGGGTTAGAGATTATGCTGGGCATACGGTATATTTAGCACCTATTAGTACGCCTGGTGTTTAGCAACCGAGTTAAATTCACAAAGCATTTTTTTATTACTGGTTTTCTGGAAATGAGCCTGTAGCATTCATTCCCCTGTAGGTCACATTGAGCTGGGACACATCGCCAAATCAGTGAGGAACAACAAAGCTGCAGCATTAAAAGGTCAGTGACATCGAGCCACCGATGGCGACTGCTGCAGCCATAGGACATTTGCTTTCATTTGGGTGGCTGGATTTTTCTCCCCAGATCGCCAAGGTCTTTGCAGCACATTTCCATTCCCCTCTAAAACTCGCAGCTTTCCTCCCTGTCGCTCCCTCGCCTCCCTCCTCTTTCATGCTCAGAAAGTGAAAATGTAATTCCTGTCCAAACACGAAAATTCGGGGGTGTGTCAGTGTCTGCTGTGGGGTATCCCCGATTGTACCAGAACCCCCCGTCCCTCCTGTGTCCTTTCTTTCATCCTTCATACAAAGGCTGCAAACCCCAAAACAAACTCAACAAAAAGTTTTCAACTCCGAAGAACAGCCCAAACTAAGAAGGCCACAGCGCTGTAACCGGTCCGTCCCACGTTCTAGGCGAGCACACAACACAAGGCCCACTCTCCTCCTCCTGCTGTCTGCTTGGGATATTATGACATCTTACATCAGCCCTTGTAAGCCACGCGTGAGAGCGTGGGAACCCAGCCCAGTCCGTCCTGGCCCCTCGCCTTCCCTGCGGTCAGCCAAAATCCCACATGTCTCCCAGGCCAAGCCTTCCTCTCAGCCCTATTTTGCAGACAGGAGCCTCGGCAACTGAACAGTTATTTTTGATGTTTCCTCCTTGTGCGGCTCACACAGGGGCGCGATGTATCGCAGCTCTGTTCCCTGCCTGTAGGAAAGTCAGTAAAGAGCGTTTGTCTCACAAAAGAAAAAAAACACCCCAGTCCTTGAGTTGTCCTCTAATGTCCTGTTTGTAAGAGTCCTATATGGCCTTATGCACATGGCAGGGACGGACATGCGTACAGGCCCAGTACATAATGGGGGGGGTCACTGCCACCTTAAAAACAACTTCTACCGTCTGTTAGCAAGTGAGGGGCCGAGTTACTGAACTTCACAACTGCAAGTTAATGCTAGATTGTGTAAGGATGAGTGTCAGTCGATAGAAAGTAATAACACGAAAAATACGCTCACTCCAGCGCCGCCGCTCCCGGTGATTCTGTTCGTTGCGCACATGACTGTACAGCTAGTCACAGGCCGAAGTGGACTCCTCCAGGATATACGGCATATGTGGCCTGTGACTGGCTACAGCCTCATGTAAGTGCTCCGGGACTGTCAGCAGCGCTGGAACGCGTAGATTTAAAAAAAAAAAAAAAAAGTAATTTTTTAAAACATTTCTACCTTATATCATCCCCGAACGACTGACTAGTATTTTGAATATCAGAATACCCCTTTAAAGAGACATAGGAGGTTATTTTATTGTGTTCTACTATCTGTGTCCACCTTGGGCACCTCATGACTTCTATAGGGTTCTGTCAAAATTCTGAAGGTCTCAGATTACAGTTTTTTTTAAAGGGGTTTTCCCACCAAGTTAAATTAACACGGGAATCTTGCAAATCAAATAATATTTTTATTATTCATCAGTATTAATAATATTGTAGCATTTGTGTTTTAGTTGCTCCCTTAGTGATCTATAGTGTACAGCTAGTTTCCTGGGGATCTGACCAGTGACAAAAGCTCTTCAGTCCGGGCAGCACATACTCAGACATCACTTCTCCTTTCAGGCAGCTCCTGTCAGTATCTTCCCTGCCTAGTAATCACACATACTCACTGCTGAGTGTTCAACCCCAGGTGCTGATATTCTACTCCAGTGCTATAAACTTCTTAGTAATTAGTCAAACAGTGCATATAAGTTATCATGCTGCTTTTTTTTTTTTGGTCATTCTATTCACATTTTTTTTTTAATTCCCTCTCCTTCCCCCAAAAAATTTTTAAAACCCCCCCAGAAACCTCAATCAGGTTTGTGTATTGAGAAATAAAAATCCACGTTTGTTTCCTGCAGGAATTTGAACATAGGACCTCTAAACTGAAAGGCAGAAGTGCTAACCACTCAGCTACATTGTACCTACTTAGAGCACATTTTAGGTTACTTGACTTTATATAAACGGACCTTTGTTTGGACTAGAGGCTTAGAAGTGAGCACACTGTGAGGGAAGGCATGGTGATGTAAAGCCTGCTGGGTCACATAATGTGCAAGTCAAGAAATTATACACGCCCCCTTTTGAGGACACAAAGCTGAAGATAGAACAAGAGGACATGAAATGGAAAACCCCTGTAATTGTGGTGTTCCATACGAATCAAGTCAGAAAACATCTGTGATGTGCTTCTAGGTGAGAACATCTGAAACATCCGTGCATCATGGCTCTGCCAAGAACAAGTGGCCTTAAAGGGATTTTCCACATCACCATTTTAAAGTAAATTAGTGGTGTTGCTGCAGAAGTAAAATTAAAATAGTAATAGCCACCTAACCCGTTCACCCATGCTCCAGCTCTGGTCAGAACGTCACTGCTGCATCCTCCGATTGGCTGCAGGGGTCACATGAAGTGAACGCTCCAAACCGTAATGTCAGACAATGGCATGTGACGTTCTGACCGGAAGTAAGCAGAAGACACCACCAGAGCACCAACAGTGCTGGCATGGAGGGGGCTGGAAGGCAAATATTCCATCTTCTATTTTATTGCAGCAGCACCGTATCCAATTTACTTTAAAGAGGTATCCCGCCGCTACAAATTGCTTGTGGGTCCATGATGGAAAAGAAGAATACTTACCTCACAGACGCCCGGTGATCCCAGCAGTAAACTTGCTCATTCACCCTTCATGTGACAAGTGCAGCCAATCACAGCCTGCAGCGGTCACACGCATAAGAACAATGCGGCCTGCGATTGGCTGCACATGAAGGATGAACTGGGTAGTTAGATGGAAAGTTACCTAACTATGGCAGATGTTTTTGGTTTCCTGTTTATTCTTGTTTGCTTTGTTTCCTTTTATTCCCTTGCGTTGGGAAACATTTCTTCTTGTAAAATTTTTTGAAAAATGTAATAAAAAATGTATTATTCAAAAGGATGAACTGGGAAGTCTACTGCTGGGATGACTAGCGACAGAACGAGAGTGTCTATGAGGTAAGCATTCTTTATTCTATTTTTCATCAAGCCTCAACGGACAAACATCTTACAGCGTCGGGACACCCCTTAGTGAGTGTAAAAACTCCTTTAAAGTGACTTTGAAATTGCAGGCCAAGCACCCTGAACTATGCTTTAGAGTAAAACGGGCTCAGCAGATTGGTGTATACATTTATGGAAAAAGATTTAGCTGATTATCTTACTTTACTTTCGTATTAATTTAAGGTTTGCTTATTCTGAGCTTAAGAGTCCAGTGGGCGGTTCTTCTTAGTAATTAACAACCATCTCTATGCATACTCATACAGGAAAAGCGGTCATTGACTAGGACCGCCCACGGGACTCCTAAGTCCAAAATGAGCAAACCTTAAAGGGTTTGTATCATTTCATTGAATGGTCTTCAGAATAAGGGGACAGTGAATACAAGCAACTTTGCAATTGGATCTCATTAGCAAAGCTGTCTTATCACAGGATCCCTTATCTTCTGTTTACACTGATATCCAGTGCTGGTCGGATCCCTCCTCCTTGCATTTCACTAGCTGAGAGCTCATTTACATTCTGTTCAGCCGCCGGTCGGCTGTATTCATGGAGCTTGCATTCCTGCCCTTCACTCAAAGTAAGAGACCGGCACATTTTCACTCTGCACAGCCAGAAGAAACAGAATAACACTGCAGGGCTTCTATAATCAGAAAACGGCACGATTGTGTGACTGTGCCTAAACTTAGAAGGCGCATTAGGGGCCGAGAGCATTTCACTCTGCACAGCTCTGGAGGAGATTATACAAGACTGGATTCAATTGTAACATGAATGCAAGCCTGTGGTATGTAAATAACTCTTCAATGTGTCATGAAGTAGATGATACAGCGGTACCAAGGAATATAATAAAAAGTCCTTTATTGGAAATCCATTAAAAGAAAAGTACCCCAAAATGGCAAAGCAAAAAAACCCTTAAGAAAAACGCTGACGCGTTTCAGGTGGAAAACCACCCTTAGTCATGGCAAACAACTCTTACATACTCTACATAGGGAGAGACACAGTGACATGTGGAGGAGGAGGGGGGGAACACACGGAGCCAGCATGAACAGTGAAGGGGGGATGATGTCATCCCTTCGGTTAAGAAAACCCCAGCTGGGAGGGAAAGAAACGCCCCTGAATTTCTGTAACTGAGAGGCTGTGAGAGCACTGAAACAGGCTAACTGACAAAGCGATACATCCCCTTTAAAGGGGTTGTCTCACTACAAGGATTGCTTCTTTTTATGTAAAAGATCTTGCAAAAACAAGTCACTTCGCAATATATGTCCATTAACAGTGTCCTACCTATTGCTAGATATCCCCTCTTGTATGGGCTGCACCAGCTCCTCAGGTCACTATAGCTACAGACCTGTTCAATCTCTCCTTTATAGGCTGCCAGCACTGGTTGCTATAGCTACAGACCTGGCTTCTACTGCAGCCTAGTAGAAGCCAGTAAACACGCCCCTGAATTCGAAGTGAAACCAAGAAAACAGGACTGAGGTGAGATGAATCAATGTAGTGAGACAAACCATTTAAATTAACCACTCAGTGACGGCCTTTCCTATATGAGTGTCCATAGAGATGGTTGTTAATTACTGAGAACGGCTGCCCATTGGACTCCTAAGCCCAGAATGAGCAAACTTTAAAGTAATAAATTACCAGAGATATACACTAATCTGCTTAGCTCATTCTACTCCGTGATTAACAGCCATTTCTATAGACTCTCAAAGAAAAAGCTGTCACCGACTAGTACCGCCCACTGGACTCCTAAGCTCAGAAAAAGCAGATCTTTCCATCCATAAATATGTTCTGCTGAATCTTTTCCCACAAATATGCAGATTAATCTGCTCAGCTCTTCTTGCTCCATAACATGCTGCTCGCAGATTTAACCACACTTCTAATATGATAGATTTTCTTAAACACTAATGGGAAATTTGGCCGAAAACCAATAAGGCCACCATTACAAGTCCCACAGAGATGTTTCCTCAATAGCAAGTATGCCATTCCCTTAGATTTCAGTGGTGCACTACTAAACTGACATTGATAGATGTGGGGAAACGCTTTGAAAGGATGTTGGCACCGAAAATGGTTTTTACTCATCTCTCTCAAAAACTGATGCAACTACAACACGTCGTAAGAGAACAACCGAAGGTGTTGTGCTTTTCTGGCTTTAGATCAGTTGTTCAACAAGGGGGGAATTCCGCCACCCCAGGGGGGGAAATTGGGAACCACTATTCAGCAAGTATGAGCTAACATTTTCAATATTATATGCATATTATCTGGAATGCCCCTTTTGATTTAAACTACCTTGAGAAGGGGTGAATGATACTCTGTACAATGATAAAATGGTGAATGGAGCACAAGCGGCTGAGCACTGCTGATCTGGATGCAAGATAACACATGTGCAGTACAGCTTGAGTTATGCACAAACTTCTACGGTCAAAGCCTATAGGAATCCATGGCGTGGAGGAAGTGGTTTCTCCCTTATACGTGTGTGAACATTTTTTCTGTACATGTGACAAAATCTATTTAAAAAAAAAAATAATAATTATATATACGGCTGAAACCTGACAGAAGCTGCAGAACCCAGGCAGGTGACACCGAAAACATCTATCCGTGTAACTCTAGCTCTGAGCGTTGTCAGGAACCCCATAGAGGACAGGTCTACTCTCCATTGTGTCACCAAGTAACGCCTCCATTTACCCTCCAAACTTGTATTTTTTTGTAATATGAAGCACCCACCACATTTGGAGCTGCCATAGTCCCAGCCCCTGCAATCCTTCTATTAAGCTGCATGCTTTGTCTCAATATATGACCTTTTGTTTTATATAAAACACCTGCCGCTGCCTTTAATGTCACAACAGTCCCCCCAGCAGGTTAATAGGTGCGTTGTAAAACATCTGTCCGTCGCAGCGCTCGCTTGTTTCTCCCCTAAGGGTTTGTTCACACATATCGAATTTAATCCAACAGGTATTTACCAGAGGATCTGCCGCCACCCTGATTTCCGCCGCAAAAAAAAAAAAATAAAAATGGACAAGCCAATCCCTGATCACCAGCAGATCCCCGACGGGTTCTGCTGGTGCGGGTTAAGCACACTGAAATGGGGATAATTGGAGGCGAAATCAGAGGTGAATACTGCCACTGTAAAGTAAGACTGCTCAGCAGAAATCCAAGGTATTGCCTGGGATTTCTACAGAGGGAGACGGGAAGGATTTTCTGGAGATCTGAGGTGTAAATTCTGCAGTAAATCAGAACACAATACATGTGAAGGGTGTCTAAAAAATGTGGGAAAGAATAGCTTTAAATCCAGCAAAGAGTTAAAATTAAAAATTTCTCTCTTTATTTACATAATCCTTAAAAAAAAAAAAAAACCTCATAAAAAAAGACGATTATATCGCAGAAAGTGGCAGGTTAGCTGAGTGAGGCATGCTAATGCGTTTTGGAGAGCAAGTCTCCTTATGATTTTTTTAAAGGGGTTGTCTCACTACAAGGATTGCTTTTTAGGTTAAAGATCTTGCAAAAACAAGTCACTTTGTAATATGTGTCCATTACCAGTGTCCTACCTATTCTGAGATATCCCCTCTTGTATGGGCTGCATCACCTCTCAGTCGCTAACTACAGACCTTTCATCTCATGAGAGCTGCAGCATGTCGCTATAGCTACAGCCCTGGCTGCTACTGCAGCCTAGTAGAAGGATGTAAACACACCCCTGAACTCAAAGTGACACCACGAAAACAGGACTGAGGTAAATGAATCAATTTAGTGAGAAAACCCCTTTAATTTTTACTCGACGCACCTTCAGTGGATTTGAAGCCACTTTTTCCTTGAATTTTCTGTACCTGGTATAGAAGTAGCTCCTTTTTCCTGAGCGCAGCTCCTCTGTTTGAAGAATCTCAGAAGGTGAGCGGATCACCTTTCTTTCTTTTAAAAAATCATTCATATGTAGCAGATATTTTCCAGATTGAAAAAATTAGCTCAAACTGTTGTGAAAATATTCTACCTTTTCCCCGTGGATTTTACCCCCACAATCTATATAGTGGTATATTACACAGCTCAATCCACATATATAACATGCAGATTTTGCTGCAGAATCACAGCCCATTAGTACTGAGAGCTATGGTGGAAAAATTCTGCTAGACCTTTAGGATATGTTTAAACAATGACTTTCTGTACTGGAAAAACCATTGCAGGTTTAGAGATGAAACGGGGGCAGAAAACCTATGCATCCCCTTAGATTTCTATTACAGATCTTCATATCTTGATATGCCACAGATTCCCATGTGATTTATCAGTATGCAACGAGCGCGTGCAGTTTCCGTGCGGATTCCATGCCACGTAACTTTTTTTTTTTTTTTTTTTTTTTACATGAAATAACTAAACAGTACATGGATTCAATACGAATTTCACATGAATTCCAGCTTGAAATTTGTGTGAAAACTCTATTGTCTTAAAGGGAATCTGTCGCCAATTTTTTTTTTTTACTTATTAAATCAAGCCCCTGATCCATATTCTTTTCCTCTCAGTCGTTCTTATTTCCCGATTGTAGATTTCTCTATTCGGCCGTCTATATAGGATTATGGGGGAAGACATTCTTGCTTGCACTGCTGTTAAAGCAGTCAGAGAGGTACTTTACAGCAGCTTCATGCACATAGGATTCTTAAGACAGATTCTGTCCCATAGACTTGTATAGGAGAGTTATCACTGTGAAGGGAGGGGAGAGGGGGAGCTGTGACATCTCCTCTTGTGACTGGTGGATTCTGTGTTATCTGTACACAATGGTGTCTCCTTTCAGTGTGACCCTGCTTTTACTGATAGGCCCGGTTCACACCGCTTATTCAAGCCGTAATTGCAAGACGGATCCCGCCCGCAATGCGGCTTGAATAAGGGGCGGGGCCAGGGGCGCGGCGGGGGAGCTGCCCGCCGGCCCCATAGACATTGCATTATCTATGGCGCGTACGCGCCGTAAACAATGTGCATGTCACTTTGTCCCCCCGCGGCGGATTCGCCGAGCGGGGAGGAGCGATGGAATCCATAGTTCTCTATGAGAGCAGTGGATTACTGTAATGACTGGGATGGATTGGAGCCGTACTGCAGCGCAAATCCGGCGCGCAGTACGGCTCCAATCCGTCCCAGAATAAGCTGTGTGAACGAGGCCATAATGAGCAGACACTGCTGAAAAGCTCTCTAAATAGAACAAGAAGTGTCAGACGATTATTAGGTTTAGTGGTCAAAGGGAAAACTACAGGACTTAAGAATTATAAATAAAAATACTGAAAGTGATCTGGAAAATTAAAGGAAACATAACCAAAAATTCCTAAAAATGTGTCTAACATAAAAATGTGAGTTAAACAATAAGTCATTTTTTGATGACACATTCCCTTTAACATAGATTAATTAACCCCTCCTCCGGGACTATTTAAGAATTGCATAATGTTTACACCTGCATCAAGGTTTCCTCATACGGAGATATATTGCACAGCGAGGAGGACACTGGAGATCTGTACCGGTGAGTCTTGTTTAGGTGGGAAGTTACTGTAGACACAAGACAAGACAGGGACAGAATGTAATAGCTGGAACGCCCAGTCTGTACTCTCTCACCACATCGGAAAAGCTACTTCCTAGTAATCCTAATACAGTATCAGCTCCAGGCGATTAGACAAATACATGCAAACTGGAGCATGGAGCAGGTACAAAGCCACCTACCGTGCGCCGTAGAAGTATTGATCACAAGCAGTGACCAGAGTTAAAAGGTACTTGGAGAGTCTGGAGACGCTTTACATAAAATATTAAAGAATTGGGTAACCAGCCGCTCCATTAAATACAGCAGCTTACAGAAAGATTGTTGTGGCAGAACCAAATACCTGTCCTTAAACAGAAACATAGTGTCATAAAACAATAGGCAGCTAACAGACTGGCCGGGAATTAACCGCAATCTGGAACGCTCCAGGCTCCCTGCATACGAATGTCTCCTTAAAGGAACACTCTAGGCCAAAACCGATACAGTTTGGTAGGCTTAAAGAGAACCTGTCACATAGTTTTTGCCCCCCTGGCTGAGGGCAGCACAAGATAGTGTCAGACCTGCTGTTTCCACCGCTGTGTCCCTTATCTTGTAAGATGCTGGAGTTTTAGCGCATTTACCCCTCAAATCTTATTCTTGAGCAGATGTTAGCCCCGCCCCACCAAAAGGTGCCCCTGCGTTTGGGGGGGTTCGAGGAAAAAACAGATCTTTTCAGGCCCTCTTTGGCTGAAAACTGCAGATTTGAGCATTAAATACAAAAACTCCAGCATCTTACAGAATAAGGGACACAGCTCTGGAAACAGCAGGTCTGACACTAGTTTGTGCTGCCCTCAGCACAACCTATGTGACAGGTTCTCTTTAATGTTTTTTTTTTTTATAACATTAAAAAACAGGTCTGCTGGTCAGGAGGGGTGAAAAATCAAAAGAGGAAGAAAAAAAAACAAAAACAAAAAACTTACCTGTGAAGCCATTAGCATCCCAGTGCCACTGCTCCCTTCCGTTGGTATCACTATCATAGGAGATGTAAACACAATCCAATATCGGCACTAAAAACTAACAAAAACGCACATAGGAATTTTTGGAAAAGCATTTCTGCTACTTAGAATACTTGAAAAATGAGAGGTTCTCAGTTCACCCCCCCGATCAAAACTGCCTAAGCCCACCTGCAAGGAGACCTCAATACAGGTGGGAACCTACACTATTGATACCTCTCTTGGTGCCTGTTCAGACCTCCGTACTTCAGGGAAAGAAGATTCCAGCTACAACTTCATCTGCATTGATTTAAAAGCCTGCGGAGGTGGGCAGAGTGCAAAAACCAAAATGGGGGCAGCCACTCCCCCATACAGAACAGTCTAGAAAACAAAATTTGGTCTGCACATTCAAAAAAAACTTATTTGAAAAAAAATTAGCCTAGGTGCACACTGGTGTGGCAGTAACATACAAACACAATCCAATCAGCAGCACTAAAAAACAAAGACATAGGAATTTTTGGAAAAAACATTTCTGCTACTTAGAATACATGAAAAATTTTGAGGTTCTCAGTTCAGTTCTCAGATTAGTTTTGATTAGGGGTGTGAACTGAGAACCTCAACAATTTTTCATGCATTCTAAGTATCAGAAATGCTTTTCCAAAAATTCCTATGTTCTTTGTGATAGTTTTTTAGTGCTAGTATTTGGTCCCTGTTTGAATGTGTAGTTGTTATGCCCACCCTTTTTGTGCATTGGGTCTTTTTTTAAAAAAAAGTTTTTGGGGTGTGCAACCAAATTTGTTTCTAGGACATGTGACCCTGCAGCCAATCACCAATCAATCGAGACCAGTGAAAAAAAAAGACTTGTCAGCGTATCGGGAAGGTTGTAAAATAAGAGGGGGAGAAGAACGACAACTTTTAAACTTGCCTTGTTTCACCGCCGCTGTCGGAAACAATCATCATGTGACCCTGCAGCAGCCAATCGCAGGTCTCAGCAGTTACGTATCACATATCCAGGAAGAAAAAGCTGGGGCCCTTGCAGCTGCGGGGTCACTAACAATAATGTAACTCAGGGTCGGGAGGGGAGGCGTGGCTGGCCCAAAATTTTACTTTTTGAACCTCCCCGACTGGGGAAAGTTTTCTAAAAATGGAAAACCCCTTTAAGCATCTGCACCAGGTAAAGCAGAATGTGACCATCTCAGCTGGAGAGCGCCTTTAACAATACAAATATAGCTTAAAAACAAAAATAGGGACTTCGGGCTCTTGGGGAACTGGTATGAAACACTAATTTAAAAAAGTGTTTTATTGTTTAAAAAATAGGGGAATTTTTCCCAAGAAAAAGCAATAAAACAAAAAACTTAACGCGTTTACGTGGCATTCCCACGCTTTATAGGAAAAATTTACATGTACTTTGATGAAGCGGGGGTATGCCCGTGAAACACGTTAAAGTTTTTAGGGTTTATTGGTTTTTCTGTGGGAAAAAATTCCCCCTATTTTTATCAATAAAACATTTTTTAAAATAGTGTTCTTTTACCACGTTCCTAAAGAGCGCCGAATCCCTATTTTTTTTTTTTTTAAAGCTTTTATTCCCCACGCCCCTTTAAACGGGGAGGTCCGGACGACTGGCTCCCTTTTTATCGAGGTTTTTAAAAGGAGTGATTTTGTTTATAAGTTGTGCCTCAATCAGCTGAAAAAACCACCGGGTTTGAGAATACTTTTATACAATTTACTTTTTTTTTTTAAACTTGCTTTACTATTGCGCGACCTTTTCTCTACATATTTTTAACAATACAGATGGGGAACCATCGAGCCTCATGAAAATCTAACATGAAGGAAAGGAACGACCTTTGTAATAGGGTTTTGCCTTTACCAATCCATTTCAGCTTACATAAATTCTGTTCACCATTTTTTTTTTTTTTTTTTTTTCTACAAGATTCATGTCGGATATCACAGATCTACTATGATCTATCATGATCCACTTAACGGATCATGATTAACTAAGATACTTTTTTCACCCCATTCCCTTCAGGCAAGTCGGGTATTTTTTTTGTTAAATGGGTAATCCCGCCTGATAAAGTGATGATACCTCGCTACGATCTGCCATTACTGTATGATCAGTGAAATCCAATCTCTGGACCCCCAATGATTTTATCCGGCCCATCCAGTTTTTCAAGATCGGGCCCCCACTCACCTGAATGGAACTGTGTCGCGTTTCCCATGTACAACACATGTTTGGGCACCACTGTGCAAGGCTATGAAAGGGGTTGCAGCAGTGAATGAGTGCTGCGCACCCTCGACTGATCAGAAAGGTATATAGCATTACTTAGTAGCTTGGCTACTGTGACGGACAAAAGAAGTGATGCAAGTATGAACTGAGCCTTACAAGTTTCCACACAACAATGATCCTCCAGTATCAAAATCTTGCAGAGCAAAATTGCCCATGTTGCCCTGATTAACCAATCGCGCTTTACTTTTTTGTATTCTAAACTCCGCTATAACAATGAACGGCAACTGACTGCCAAGGGGCCGAAATTATCTTCTTTAAAGGGGTTCTCTGGGACTATCTATTTGTTTTAGGGCTCACAACTGTATTATATTAAAAATTTGTAATTCCCAAACTTTTAAAATTTATTTACCTGCCTGTGTGCAAAACCAGGTAGAGAAACCCTTTTCTTCCTTACCCATCAAACCTCTGATGTACACTGATCACATGGCCTCAATGAACATTTTGTCACCACTCTATGGGTGTGCTTTGAAGCCAGGCTCAGCTCAGGAACACTTCCCTGTGGTGGGTGTGACCTGAGCAAAGACTGATCCAGCTGCATTGACTCTTCCCAGCGTGTAGTGTGCAAGTGCATAGAGGTAATAACAGAGTAATTACTGGGGATGGGGGAACTGTTTATCTTTTGGCAGGGCTTACAAACAGTATAGGGAGCAGAGGACAGCAGTTCATAGCTGGGGGGGGGGTTGTGAACTGCTGTAATGAAAATGATGACTGCAGCTCTGTACAGCTTACACAGTGACTCATGAGTACAGCTATCATCATTATCATGACAACAAATACAGAGCTGGTGGGATTACATACTTATGTGAGCACAATGTCTAACAGTGATAACTGTTTGGAGGGGGTCCTTTTTGTGCAAGCGTTGGGGCTTGTGGAAAAAGAGCTCCAGCAAGCAGAAAGTTTCATGCAAAAATGGATGTTTTGATAGATGAATAAAAAGGTAAAAGAAAGAAACCATGAAATAGGGAATTACCTCTTTTTAATATAAATGTATTTCTGTTTATGAAATCTTTAAAAATCCCGGTAACTAATTTTTTTAAAACCCCTTTTTGGGTAGGTGAAGCCCCATAAAATGTGCTTTAGAGTTCAGATACTCTTAGATATCTTATTTCTTATTGGTTTTTTGTCTTCTTAGAAATTTGTGCAAAATCAAATAACCAAATTTTAAACAACAATAAAAAAGGGCGCATTTTGATTCTGTTTACATCTGGAAATGCATTGGGATTTTACAACATGTTTTATTGATTTTCCACTCACTCTCCGGGCTTGCAGGTGTCACGGTTAAAACTTAAAAATAGTTAGAAACCAAACGACGACATAAAGAACTATTGGGGAACCATGACTGAACAATCAGAACAATGGTGTATTATCTAATACAGATAAAGCACAATTGTCATCTGTAACAAGCTACAGTTTATGTTTCTGAAAACTGACACCTGCTTTCAAAAGAGAAGCTGCCAGGAGTTACCCAGTTTTCTGCCACCTTGACTATTATATAAATCTGCATTGACATGAAACATTCTGCTATCCTATCTATAGTCTCATCAGCCGCCTCATCAGCCGTGCAATTCACGGCAGCGATTCAAATAAATGGACGGGTCGTGTTCACATTTGCTTGGTGGCTTCACACTCAAGGCCTATAGGCCAAATCTCACGTGTCGTGTCATTTTATATGGCCTGGGACAGCTTAGACACTGAACAGGGATGGACATGGTCCGGATGCAGAAGGACCAGCTCTCCACTTACCCTGTAGGATGCAGCCAACACTTGGCGGAGGTGGCAACACAGAGGGCAGATGCCATCTTGGATACAAAGGTCCAGCATAAGTTTGTTCTTCCACTCACAGGTGGTGGCACAACTCTGATAGCCCTACTCTAGCCGCACTCCAACAGCGCTTTGAGGACAACCATAACGCTGATGTGGCCCGCGGCAAAAATGAGTTTGAGACCCCTGATTTATAGCAAAAACCACAATACTTTGCTGGACCCATCACACAGCAGACACAAATTTCACCCCATATACTGCACTGACTTATTTGTTATGAAGACTCAGTTAAGATGAAACCAGAGCCTTAGGACTTGTCCCCATGGCACGGGTTTCCACGCGGCTAATTGCTGAGAAAGGCCGCCCCCCTGCGGATAAACCAACCAGTATTTGTCCTGTGCTGTGTAAACAGCCCCTTAGCAGATTTCTGCTCTGGGACCCCCCTCTATGCCTCATGTATATGTTACAACAGGCATATAGAGAGGAGTTACCTTAGGTGAACAATCCTTGAATAGATCCGAAATGGAGAGACAAAAAAAATTCTAATTCTAAAATACTTTTTTTATGCTAATAGTCAAAAGAAGACAAATCAATCTGTATTCTGTAGTCCATTACATTTGCTGAGTAGAGATGGCCAGACAAGCGTTTCTCCAGAGGCCCCCAACACAGCCTCCACCAAGAGTGCATGGGGAGAGGGAAGGGAACCTCTTTCAAACTCCTCTGGTGGTGACCGATCTCTCCCGAGAACAAAAGGATTGGACATGATGAAATCAGACTGTGCCATCCTTCTCTCCCTGACATCTGCCTTCAGGGGAGATTTGGGAGACCCATATACACATTAGATAATTGCTGGATTTGGATGACATTAAATGACTGTGTCTGGTTAGCCTAAATGGCGTGTCTGGGGAAATGTAATACAGTATTTTAAGGAACTGATTCTGTGATAAAATAAAACATCTTCTACTCACATCTCCCCTTGGCTCAGATTCAGCACTACTGCTATACACCATCCCCATTGGACTTCTGTTTACTACCTTCTCCATCACTGCTGCAATCAATCACATACCATTGCCCGCCGTCATGGTTCACGCACCGCCGGCCGCCGACACGGTTCACGCACCGCCGGCCGCCGACACGGTTCACGCACCGCCGGCCGCCGACACGGTTCACGCACCGCCGCCCGCCGACACGGTTCACGCACCGCCGCCTGCCGACGTTCACGCACCGCCGCCCGCCGACACGGTTCACGCACCGCCGCCCGCCGACACGGTTCACGCACCGCCGCCCGCCGACACGGTTCACGCACCGCCGCCCGCCGACACGGTTCACGCACCGCCGCCCGCCGACACGGTTCACGCACCGCCGCCCGCCGACACGGTTCACACGCCCGCCCCCGCAACGGCCGCGCCCGCCGACACGGTTCACGCACCGCCGGCCCGCCGTCACGGTTCACGCACCACCGCCCGCCGACACGGTTCACGCACCGCCGCCCCGCCGGACCACCGCCCCTCTCACGCACCGCCGCCCGCCGTCACGGTTCACGCACCCCGCCCGCCGACACGGTTCTGCACCCCCGCCACCGGTCCGCGCCGCCCCCGACACGGTTCAAAGCACCGCCGCCCGCCGACACGGTTCACGCACCGCCGCCCGCCGACACGGTTCACGCACCGCCGCCTGACATCGACGTTCACGTGCCACCGGCTAACGCTGCCGTTCACGCGCCACGGCCTGACGTCGCGGTTCACGCGCCATGGTTCAAGTATCACCGCCAGATGTCACCGTTCATGTACCATTGCCTGACGCGAACCATTGCTTAATGTCACCGACTGTTGAGTTCACTTCCGAACGGTGACATCAAGCAATGGCACATGACCAATGCAACCAATCAGTAGCTGCAGCGGGGACAATCTGTCTGTCTGGAACCAGAAGTAAACAAAAGACCCATGGAGATGGTGGATAGCGGCAAGTGCTGGATCCGAAGGAGAGGAGAGTGGATATAAGCTTTCATATTTCATCACAAAATCAGTATCCTGTAAATACCGTATTAAATTTACCCAGACAAAAGAGTTGTAACTTGAAGCAAAAAGGGAAATAAGGAACCCCAGCTACAATGTATCATTTACAATATTGGTGTCGTCTGAGAGGCAGAAGGGCTTTTGGACTCCACTTAAAGGGGTTGTCTCACTACAAGGATTGCTTTTATGTTCGAGATCTTGCAAAAACAAGTCACTTTGCAATATTACTTGCCTCCGATTTGGTCACGGGTTAGTCACATTTCAATGAGGCTAATCCACGTGACTCCCACCCAAAGCGAACCCGAGCTTCAAAGAATGGACATGTCCTTTTTATTTCTGCATGGATCTGAAATCTGTGGTGCCGAAAACCTGATTTGGGTTGCATCAGGATTTTTACTTGGAATATGATGCAAAATCCATATTGAATTTTATGTTAAAGGGGTTGTCTCACTACAAGGATTGCTTTTTATGTTAAAGATCTTGCAAAAACAAGTCACTTTGCAATATGTGTCCATAAACAGTGTCCTACCTATTCCTAGATAGCCCCTCTTGTATGGGCTGCATCAGCTCCTCAGGTCGCTATAGCCACAGACCGGTTTGATCTCTCCTGATAGGCTGCCAGCACTGGTTGCTATAGCTACAGACCTGGCTTCTACTGCAGCCTAGTGGAAGCCAGTAAACACACCCCTGAATTCAAAATTAAACCAAAAAACAGGACTGAGGAATCAAAGTAGTGAGACAACCCCTTTAAGGTTGCAGGGCCGGTAGCGACTGCTACCTTTGCATCCCCTTTACCTAAACCCCTGCCAGACAACCCCTTTATATCTAGTTAAAAGCAAGACATAGCACTTGTGCAAACTAATTCATTGTGCAACTTTTCCATATTCCATAGATTCCCAATGTCATTCAAGGAAATTTTGAACGAAGGTCCATGGATCCCACACAAATATCATGTTGCTCAAGCACACAGAATCTTGTCTGTATGAGCGAGGTTATGATTCAGACTAAAGAATTATACTAAATATTATACCTGGCTGCAAAAGTTACACACCACTTCCATTGATAAGCGAGGGTGGAGGGGGAATAAAAAGTAGTGCTATTTCGTATGGAAGAACACTCGGTCTTTGAGGGTTTAAAAAGAATGTTTTAGTGCCATAGGATAAAAAAAAATAAAAAAATACCTCCCAAAAAATCAAAGTGAACAGGGTTAAAAAAAAATGTGCAGTTTCAATATATGGGGTTAAAAAATGAGGTCTATGCACCATGTAAGGTAACGCTGCTCAGAAAGGTGCTCATTAGGCATCACAGCTTAGACTGAATGCGAGTTGGAGTCTCGGAGCTTTTTGCGTTGCTATTTTTAAACTGTTTTTTAATAATTTCCCCACCAGTCTGAATCCTCTTCCAGGGTGTGTTGAGAAACTATTAAGATGGCTGTGTTTCAGTCAAATCTTTACTTTCCTTTTCCAAAATTTAAACCCTGTGGGAAAAATCCCTTTCAAAAAAGATGAAACACCCCGGGCCCGGAACTAAGGGCCCCCCGGGAATATCCCCTTTTAAAGTGCCTTCCGGTTTGGTTTTTTCTGGTTTGCCCCACCCTTTTTTTTTTAAAAATTTTTAGGGGGAAAAGAAAATTTTAAAAAAAAAGTTTATCCTTCAGAGGCGGGGGTTAAAAAGGGGTCGGGGTTGGGGGTCCCAAATTTCTAAGGGCCCATTGAAATTTTGCCCTTTTTTAAAAACCTAATTAAGGGGAAACAAATTTTTGGGAACCAATTTATTTTAATTTTCCCAAAGGGGAAAAAAAACCCCCAAAAAAAACCCCCGGGTTAATCCCAAGGGTGGGGGGTATTGTTAAACCCCGGGGCCCCCCGGCATTTTTTTCCTCTAAAAGGAGATTTCCCAAAATTTTTTTCCCAATTTTCCTTAAATTCAGCCAGGGGGACCGTGCCTCGAAAAACTTTTCCCCAAATTTAGTGTAGTTGGAAAAAATTTTGAAAAAAACTTTTGGGCAATTGGATTTTGCACAAGTTTGCCTAATCCCCGGAAGGGTGTTTTCGGCCCTAGGGGCCTAACACCTAAAAGGAATAAATTCCCCCAAAACAAAGCAAAGATTTTTTAAATGTTGCCTCCCAAAAAATGCCTTTCAGCAAAATGTTGGGGCCAAAAAATACATTTTTACTTTTCCCCCTTTGGACCTCGGTTTTCAAGGGGGCCGGGCGGCTTTTTCCCCTTTTACACGAACCCTTTCCAAAAAGGGCTTCTCCCGTTTTAAGGCTTTATGGGGGATCCCCAAACAGTTTGGGGTTTTGACCGAAAGGGGTCACAAAGGGGAACCCTTTGGTCGGGCTTTGGCTGATTTTCCCCAATTGGGGTTTGGGGGTTTCCAAAAAAATTCCTAATATTTGGGTTCGCTGCGGCTTTTTTTAAAAAAAAAAAAAAAAAAAAAAAATACTTTTAAATAAAAAAAGAAAAGGGGGCCCCTTAGGTTTTTAAAGGTAAAAAAACCCCCAAAAGGAATAAAAAAAAAATTTTTAAAAAATTAAAAAAAAAATAAATATTTAACAAAAAAACCAAATAAAAAATTTAATTAATCAAGTTAAGGGGAAAAAAAAAAAAAAAAAAAAAAAATTTTTAAAATAAAAAAAAATACTGAAATTATTTATAATGAATTAAATACCCCCAAAAAAACCTCCAAAAAAAGCTCATCCAACCGCGGATTGTGCGTAAACGGGCACAAACCCCCCCTAATACGCGTTCGGCCTAAAGGGGTTTAACAAAAAAAACATCTAACCTACCCAACAAGGGGAAAATTAAAAAGACAAAACGCAGCATGGGGGTATTTTTTAACAACATCCATTTAATCTGCGGTTTACCCATACTGTACAGGACCCACTCAACATTCTTAAATTTTGAACTTAAGGGGCCAACAAAAACGGGTGGTTATAAAACTTCCGTAAGACAACTGGGGAAAACAAACTCACTTTAGCAGCTTTATACGAAGCATCAAAAAGGCCTTTTCCCTCGGGGAAAAATTTAGGGCAAAACGTAATTGTAGTCTTAACCCTGGTTTTTTCAACGGAAAAGAATAAAAATTAATAAGGAAAAGATTGAGGGGGTATCCCGAAGGACACTAAATAGAGTTTTTGGGAATTTCGCTAAACGAACCCAAAACAGTTTTTTGAATCTGACCTCTAGAATGATAACACAGGAGGTAACCCAAAAGGAGCATTAGTCAGGATTTGATCATAGCCACCATTTTGCCCTTTTTTAAAAAAATCATCTTTAAAGTATTTACCCTTCTACAGGAAAATGAGGTTAGGGTTCTATTCAAAAAAAAGGATGTCGTTTTGGGAAGGAAAACCCAAAAAACCCTTGGGGACTTATTTTCACCCAGCCGGTTTTCCTAATAAATACCATAAAAACCACTTGGGTAGTTACAAGGGGTTTTACAGGTGTGGTTTTCCCCCCCCCTGCAAACATGCAAATTTGATTTTCCCCCCCAAGAATTTTGTAATTTAATTTCCCCTCGTACATTTTTGGAAAATTTAAATTTAAAGAAACTTAACTCCCACCATTAGTCATACACACTTCGCTGTGCAAATTGATTTTTGTGGCTACCTCAAACGCCAAAACACGTTTTTTAGAGCATCTAAATGATATTTTTTAAATATAATAGACGCAATAATCAGTTGCACACATTTCTTGAGTACATGGGTCGAGATTAAACTGGGTTACGGGGGTTGCAAAGAGAACAATGAAACCGAGGGGGGGTGATTGGGGAAATTTACTAAGAGACAAGGAGGCTTTTTTGGGTTTTGGCTCTGAACGATTTTCCCCAAAGGGTTTTAAAACTACCAGGGCATTATTTTCATTTCTAAATAGCCAGACTAATTTTGCAATATCTTTAGTCCCTTGCGGCACTTTTCATTTTTTAGATGTGTTATAATTACATTTCCAAAAATTTTTTGTATGTCTAATCTAATTCTTATATTGTTTTTTTTACAATACACCCTTAATATTGCATAATATTAAAATTTTGGTCTTTGGGCTGTTTATTCAACTAGTTGTTGGCCCTACCCACAGTCTTTCACATGTAGGGTTCGCGCTTCTCCGTAGCGACGTGTTATGTTTACCTTGGTTTTGCTATTTTGTCATTTCCGATTCTTGGAGCGCAGAGCTATTTTCCTGCGCTCTTGGTTTCCGGTCATGTTTCAATCCATGTTTCTGTTTTGGTAATCATGTCATTTCCTGGACTTGGAACGCATTTTGATTTTCAGTATCCTTGGCCACACGTCACTTCCGGGCCTTGGAATGCAGGCTTATATGCTTGCGCTTCCGGTTTCCGGTAATGACCAGCGTCGCTATATGGAGAAGCGCGCGCCTTTGGGTAAGTTTTACCAGGTGTAAATTGTTTTATCATTATTTTTGTATATTAGGTTCTTAGCACATTCTATAAGAGGACAGTTACAACATTCAGTTGTAGCTTAGACTAAGGGCATACAGGCCCGAAACGCGTCAGCCAGTCACCCTTCTGATCATCTGTTTTTGCACACTCTGTTGGTTGTGGCTACGTTGTGGCTTTTTTATCCTACATCCTTCAATAAATTTGGATTTTATGTTCATCTTGGCTGGTGCTCATCCATCTTCGTTTCTTGGGACAGCATGGGGGTATACAGAAATTAGAGGCACGTGCTAATATATATCAATTAAGACTATCCACAATATACAGACATATGTTTTCTTAGGGAAAAATAAAGGACTCACATATAATATATTCGCAATAATAACAATAGAAAATATAGCTAATATTGTATAGCCACTAATGATAAGCAAGACTGCACTGCATCAATAAATTAAGAATCATAATATGTCCTAAATGAAGTCTGTAAGAGATGATCATAAAGATAGTGTAATAGAGTAATGTGGGTGTATCTTACCAATGAGCAACCACCCCAGTCACTAGATGGACACAGTCCCGACGCACGTTTCGCGTAGGCTTCCTCTTGGGACCTGGGGATCTTTATGATCATCTCTTACAGACTTCATTTAGGACATATTGTGATTCTTAATTTATTGATGCGGTGCAGTCTTGCTTATCATTAGTGGCTATACAATATTAGCTATATTTTCTATTGTTATTATTGCAAATATATTATATGTGAATCCTTTATTTTTTTCTAAGAAAACATATGTCTGTATATTGTGAATAGTCTTAATTGATATATCTTAGCACGTGCCTCTAATTTCTGTATACCCCCATGTTACTATCTTAGCCTCTATGATCTTCTCTTGTTGGGTGGGTTAGGTGCTTTGTTTTATTTGTTTCTTTATTTTGATTAAATAAAGATATTTTTATATTTATACTGGCCATGGTAGTTGATATCTTGTTACGTAGGGTTGTAATAAGCCTAGCCCTGAGGTTGCCCAGATGTCCCCTAGGATTTAAATTAGGGGGAGAGAAAGTTTTTGCCGATTTTCATCAGCCCAAATCAAATCGGTAAAGTTCAGGTCCATTTCACTGTGACCCAAATTCAAGATGCAGCATCAATCACAACCTTTAATCTATTGCCACCTAGCCACACAACCGCAAGCTGACACACGGGTTTGTTTGTAGTGTGAAACTATGGACGCACATAGATCAGCACAGGAGCTGTACATACAAAATTGTATCATTCTTTTCTAAATAAAGACCATGAATAATATGTGATTATATGTGTATACACGACATATACATACTATATATATATATATTTAATATATATATTATATAAATATATTTATATTATATTACACACACACACCACACACACACTTATTATATACACATATTACACACAAAAATCTTATATATATATATTATATTATATATAACACACACATACACACAACACAATTATAATTAATTATATATATATATATAAATAAATAAAAGCAAAAATACAGAATTTCAGCGCTCTTTGAGGAAAATGCGATAAAAAACACTGATCCTTTTCAGGGTGTTTATTTTTTTAAAAAAAGAGAGATAACTCTCATAAAAACAATGTACGAAGGACTTGACGCATTTCTCGTGGCATACCCACGCTTTTTACCGTGAGCATACACTGCACACGGGCACACGGATACCTGGCTGCCTGAGACGAGAAGGTTACTAAGGAGATATTATACGTGTTTGAGAGTTGTGCCTTATTTATCTGCACAACTTTCAGAGGTGAGCACAACTAATATATATACTAATACACCGACAGTGTAAACGTATTTCACGATTGTGCGCTTTCTCCTTTTTCTTCCCTATATCTATATATATATATATATATATATATATATATATATCTATATATATATACACATACACACACATTTTATATATTATATATATATATATATATATATATATATATATATTATATATATATATAAAATTTATACACACACACACCATGCATATTATATATATTATATATATTTATATATACATACCACCACACAAACACACACACATTATACATTCACTACATATACATTATTATATATATTATATATATATATATATATATATATACACACACATATATAATATATATAATATACTATATACACACACATGCATAATAATATATAATATATATGTTATATATATATATATGTATATTATAGAGATACACACACATGCATAATTATATATTATATATATATAATATATATATATTTATATATATATATATATATATATACAACACCACACACACACATTATATATACACACACACACACACACATATATATATATATTACTTTATGTGTACTAGAGCAGTGAAAACTGGATGAATTTTATATATATATATATATAATTTTTTTTTTTTTTTAATTTAAATGTACTAGAGCATTAAAAACTGGATGCAAAGATGGACATAAATAAATGAAGCTAGGAGATGACAAGGAGGAGTTACACAGAATTGTTAATGGCGTGACGGAAGAGTTTCATTTCATTGATGGTTTATATAATTTATGGGATTGAGTAATATAAAACAGCATTCTAGGCTGAAGGAAACAACGGGCAGTGAAGGCTTTTTTGGACGCAAGACAGAAATATTAGAGTTGAATTGAAGGATATATGGTAATTACCCAAGAGGGATTGACACATTCATGCAGTGACCCTGAAGCGATCCAGTCACGGACAGACAGGAAGACTATTCCTCCGTGGAACAATTTGGTTCTAAGATTTAGCGATTTTCCGACTAGGCCAACACTGTTGTATCTGTGGGCCAAAATGAGCAGCTCACCACATCAAAATCCAAAGGGGATGAATTGGGTTTTTATCAGTCGTGGGGCGGCTCTTCATGTAAACTTAATTTCGTTCACCCCCACTATTCTTTGATACTTTACGATGAAAGTCACATGAGCGGATATGTGGACAAATTTAATTTAAAAAAAATGTATATAAATGTGCCCAATTTTTAGATTTCTTGCAACATGAACTGGGTGTATGAGTGAGCTGTAAGACTGGTCTTCCTTGTATGTGTCACAATCAGATGTAGAGCACTCAATACAAAGCGCTACGTCCTAGAAAGACTGATAGGTCTTCAATCTCAGTATAACACACACATGAAGAGCCCCTGCACTGTACCTCCATACCAACTTGTCTGACCCTTAGGACATGCTCATACGCTGTGTAATATAATGTATGCTCCTCTGCAGAAATACGAGGCAATGCTTCAGATTTGTGCCAAGGATCTTATCTTTGTGGAGGCATTACTTGCCTCCGGTTTGGTCGCAGGTTAGCCACATCTCAATGAGGCTAATCCATTTTACTCCCGCCCAAACCAAACCTGAGCTTCAAAGAATGGACATGTCCTTTTTATTTCTGCACCTTGGATCTGAAATCTGTGGTGCAGAAAACCTGATTTGGTTTGCACCAGGATTTTTATTTGGAATCCGATGCAAAATCCATATTGAATTTTATGTTAAAGGAGTCGTCTCACTACAAGGATTGCTGCTTTTTATGTTAAAGATCTTGCAAAAAGAAGTCACTTTGCAATATGTATCCATTAACAGTGTCCTACCTATTCCTAGATATGCCCTCTTGTATGGGCTGCATCAGCTCCTCAGGTCACTATAGCTACAGACCTGTTCCATCTCTCCTGATAGGCTGCCAGCACTGGTTGCTATAGCTACAGACCTGTTCAATCTTTCCTGATAGGCTGCCAGCACTTGTTGCTATAGCTACAGACCTGTTCGATCTCTCCTGATAGGCTGGCAGCACTGGTCGCTATGGCTACAGACCTGTTCTATCTCACATGATAGGCTGCCAGCACTGGTCGCTATGGCTGCAGACCTGTTCTCTCTCACATGATAGGCTGCCAGCACTGGTCGCTA
This sequence comes from Phyllomedusa bahiana, assembly GCA_025379985.1. Classification (NCBI taxonomy): domain Eukaryota; kingdom Metazoa; phylum Chordata; class Amphibia; order Anura; family Hylidae; genus Phyllomedusa; species Phyllomedusa bahiana. Next base: position 25,413 of record JAODAL010026368.1, on the reverse strand, counting down.
TGGCTACAGACCTGTTCAATCTCACATAATAGGCTGCCAGCACTGGTTGCTATAGCTACAGACCTCGCTTCCACAGCAGCCTGGTAGAAGCCAGTAAACACGCCCTTGAATTCAAAATGAAACGAAGAAAACTGGACGAATCAATGTAGTAAGACAACCCCTTTAAAACCCTTTAAGTGAACTTGCTATCTGTTTCCCTTTCCCTCGTGATAAATTGTAAGCCCTCATGGGCAGGATCCTCTCTCCCTCTGTACCAGTTTGTTAGTTGGTTAATGATATTGTAGTATGTGTTTTGGCCGCGTATCATGTATCCAAACGCCTTCTGACTCCACACCATCTGGGAATTACTGGTGCTCTAAAATAGATAATAACCCCCCCATGCATTGCCTTACAATGACTGACGTATATGTATGATGTACAGTGCATTGATGAGGTGCTTCTGTCTTTACAGTAACCCCAACCACCGTGTGTGATCATCACATACTTGTAGACTGTCACAAAGACATGAGATGACACCCTCCTTCTGTCTTTATCTGTTGCAGGGGGGGGTTAGCTCAGTGCACCAGACCACACATAAACAAACAGGAGAGAACCTTTCCCCTGGGTGTAATTGGGTTCAGCCTGCCAGTGTCTGTCATGTAAACTCACAGAGATACCATGTGTGTGACTCACATACTCACCAGAGGCCTCTGTGGCCAGACTCCATCAGGGTAAGTATACATTATGACTGGCAGACATTAGGCCTTATGTATAATACTAATTACTAACAAAGGACATGGAGACGTGCTGCACAGCAGCCAATAAGGCTTCTCTTGTGTATGTCAGATTGAACATGCTCTCTGATCTGCGGGCAGCATGTTATAGAGCAGAACAAGCTGAACGCATTGAGAACTGTTCTGTGGGGAAGGATTCAGTAGAACTTTTCCTCATTTTAATTCCTGCCTACAATGGGTTAAGGAGTCCAGTAGGCGGTCTTATCAGTGTTTCTATCAGTGTGTATACAGAGATGGCGGTCAATAAGACCGCCCACTGGACTCCGTATCCAGGAATAAGCAAAAATGAATAAAATGTAAGTTCTACGAAGTCTTCCCTGACAGAACAATGCATCGCACTGCTCAGCTCCTCCTGCTCCATAACATGCTGCCCGCAGATCGCAGGTCCAAATATTACAACTAGTGGATCTGGACGGCTGCACCGCTTTCTCCCAATGTGCACAGGATACTCAATGGGCCACATGCATAAAAACGACTAACTAGTTCTTTAGTAGGATGATGGGGACAGGGATATAGCGTAATTGCAATGGAAACATTTTGCATTAAAGGGGTTGTCTCACTACAAGGATTGCTTTTTATATTAAAGATCTTGCAAAAACAAATCACTTTGCAATGTGTCCATTAACCATATCCTACATATTCCTAGATATCCCCTCCTGTATGGGCTACATCAGCTCCTCAGGTCGCTAAAGCTGCAGACCTGTTCAATCTCTCCTGATAGGCTGCCAGCACTGGTTGCTATAGCTACGGGACCTAGGCTTCTACTGCAGCCCCTTCTCTAACCCTAGAAGCCAGTAAACACGCCACTGAATTCAAAATGAAACCAAGAAAACAGGACTGAGGTGAGGTGAATCAATGTAGTGAGACAACCCCTTTAAGCTTGTGCTGGTGACAAGAATTCCAAGAAGGGGTGTAACTAGAATTCATAGGCCATGCCGAAATAACAGGAAACTAAAGCAGCAGCATAAGAAGCAATGATTTCAAGTTTAGTATATATATATCTATAGCATATATCAGAGGACCCGCATAGCAGTGTGAGAAAGCAGAAAGCCACCAATTTATTCCCTTTGAAAAATTACAATGGGGCAGATTAACTAATACTGTCTAGTACTTGTCCAGCTTTATAATAAATCTGGCGCATGTTTAGACACTTTCATGGTAAATTTATTTGTAGGCGTTAAATATGCCTACCGAAAAGGGGTTTTGCCACAAAGGCATTTCATGCGTGGTTTGTCCTGCTTTAGCTTTCAGTGTGTTCAAAAGGGGGCGTGTATGACTTCTGAATTGCATATCATGAGACCCAGCAGGCTTGACATCACCATACCGTTCCCCATAGTGTGCTCACTGTAGACAAACGAAGGTCTGTTTATGTAAAGAGCTGTGAGTAGCTACAATGTCGCTACGTGGTTAGAACTTCTGCCTTCCAACATAGGGTTCCTAGGTTCAAATCCCTGCAGGAACCAAACGTAGATAATTTTTTTCCCTCAATGCACATACTTGATTGAGGTATCTTTTCTTTTTATTTATGAGGAGTACAGAGGAATGACAGCACCTAGGATTGAACACTCACTCAGCAGTGAGTGTGTGTGATTACTAAGCAGGGAATAGACTGACAACTGCCAGAGAGGAGAGGTGATTTCTGAGCATGTGAGTCAAGACTGAGAGCTCTTTTCACTAGTCATATCCCCTGGAGACTAGCTGCACACTATGGATCACTAAGGTAGCAGCTAAACTAAAAACGGTCCCGAATTTTTAATAATGATGAATGGTGAAAATGTTTATTATTTAATTTGCAAGCTTCCCACGTCAATTTTACTTGGTTTTCATTAAACTCCTTTAATAGATAGTGCGAAGAGGCAAAATGTGTGAAATCTATCAAGGCTTATATCATTTAGCACATCTTATAGTGTCCGTTTGCCATAGTAAAACATCCACACTACCTAGGATCTGGAGTACAATTCCGGCATAATTTAAATCTTAGTAAATTTGTTAGGCTGTGGAGGGTGCATCCTGCCCTTTTCCCCAAAAGAATGCGACTTTTGAGCTGTTTTATGTTGAGTTAGGCAAATTTTTGCATAAATGCTTATTGGGTAAAAAAAAATTTTTTTTCATGAGAATACAGGTATAAATCATTTCATAAATTTCCCCCTTTATACCACTTCCTACTCTGCTTAGGGAGCTTTCACGCAGAGTTTTTTGAGCAGAAAGGCACAGCAATTAATGCTATACATTTCGGCACAAAAAACATGTCAAAAACACACCGTGTGGAAGCACCTTTAGATTGCGCGAATAATAATAATATCAAAATGTTGCTGCTTTTTTAGGAACAGGGTGTCTCACATTAACCTATGCCAGTTTCTGTAAAGCCACACGTGTCGCTTAAATGGGTTGTCTCACTACAAGGATTGCTTTTATGTTAAAGATCTTGCAAAAACAAGTCACTTAACTGTTTCCTACCTATTCCTAGATATCCCCTCTTGTATGGGCTGCATCAGCTCCTCTGGTCGCTATAGCTACAGACCTGCTTGATCTATCCTGATAGGCTGCCAGCACTGGTTGCTATAGCTATAGACCTGTTCAATCTCTCATTATAGGCTGCCATCACTGGTTTCTATCTCTACAGACCTGGCTTATCCTGCAGCCTATTAGAAGCAAGTAAACAAGCCCCTGAATTCAAAGTGAAAGCAAGAAAACAGGACTGAGGTGAGATGAATCAAGTGTCTAAGAGCCTTGTAAAATATATAATAAAGGTGAAATAAAGCATAAAAGCCCGTGTTTGGTGCAATCTGCCATAGTAAAAGTGCCCCAACATTCTCACACCACAAAAGGCGCTCCAGAACCCTTGGGCCCCATGGCAGCTGCTATGGCTATAGCTACTCCCATGTTCTATCCATGTCAGAACTCTTGAGGACACAGTAATATGCGAATTTGAAATGACTGCTAGACCACTACCAAAAGATGAAAACCCAAGTTTTTATGTCAACCACCTCATATTTATGAAACATGGCTGGACCATGGTAACCGTACTTGTAAGGTAATATAGCCAGCTCCATCCCATATGCATGCACGGAGTAAACTGCCCAAGCTGGCAGTAAGAGCAAATCCAGGAATCAACCGTGTTCCAGCACGCTTGGAAGGACAAATGGTGAGTATAAAGATAAAATCACGTCCTTTATTGAATAAAATAGCAGATATGAGTACCTTAGCTTAAAACAGCAGCCGTCCAGACCATGGATGGAAAATCGCTAACGCGTTTCGGGCTATAATATAGCGCCCTTAGTCATAGCGAACCATTGTAAACCTGGCACTTCTTACCCTTCGTCTCCCCCATACACCCTAATAGATTGTAAGCTCTTGCGGGCAGGGCTCTCACACCAGGTGTCTCATCTGTAAGTAGCTCTTATTGTGTAATGTCTGTCTTTTTGTCTGCCCCCTCTAAATTTGTAAAGTGCTGCGGAATATGTTGGCGCTATATAAAGATGATTATTATCCTTCATGTGGACAATACCTCAATCTATTGCCATCATTCTTGCACAACAGGCAACACTAAGGCAAGCAAATAGTGGCACAACTAACTACCTGCCTCTGAAGTGCTCCTACTAGTAGCTATAGATAACCTATCCACCCATCCTGTGCACCAGTCCTGATAAGTGTCCTCCCCCGTGTGACCTATAATCATATATCTACTATGGTCCTAAACACAAAGCCAAAGTCAAAATTTGCACACATCAAAGCAGGTACCTAATGACTGCAGCGAAGGGAAAACCGACAAGTTACTAAGGATAAGAGAAAGTTACAGCTATGGCAACCACAACTCTATAATTAGGTACTTTTCTTTTACTTTTCTCAGATTTAGTCATCAGCAAGCAATGTCTGGCCAGGTGTACGCTCAGAAACCTACACTCCAGTAACCCCTTCAGCACCAGAACTAAAGCTTTCACTGTTTTATCTCAACATTGCAGGATCTTTTATTCTTACAGAGATGTAAATTATAGCTAAACATACATATACTCTATATCTATAGTGTATGTGCATTATGTCCATTTAATTTTGTATGGAAATGCTATTAAAATAAGTGTTGCTTTTTGTCAACACCAAACAGGAAGGATTTCTCTCCACCTTATGAACTAAATATACAGTCGAGTGACATTTTTATGACCTCTTCCTACTTATAATCCGGCAGCGTGTAGAGAGTCACTTGTGGTGAGCTGGCTTGGTGGGTGTATATGGTGTGATAGGCTGTCTCCAAAAATATCCCTTTTTACTGTCATGGGTTGATTTATCAGAGTTTTAAAAAGGGATGATTACTGGCTTTTGGCCCAAGGGAGGTGAGAATTCTGAAACTGCAGTTTGGGAACTGTCCTCGTGCTGCTGGGGTGAAAGTATATTGTGAGTGGACAAATGGTACCATTGGTAATAAGTGATGAGGAAACTGCAGAGCACGTGTCATTGATGAGTGAGGTGAATGTCGGCCATGAAGGTGGACGAGCACAGACAGACATGCTACAGCAGAGCAGCCCACTACAAGTGAACCAGGGGGCGACCAGATGTGTGTCTAACGCAACAGTTCAGTGAACCCTACTGTGTATGGGAGACAGTTACATCAGTAACAAAGTAACATTGGTAGAAAAGGTTTCAATTTTCACGGCATTATCAGAATTGGATCTCCACTAATTGGCTAAGGGTTGTCTTCTCCGTTGTGTCACATTATTTGCTTCATGGAACAGATGGACATGGACTTGTCAGGCAATAAACAGAGTACAAGCACCCTGCAACCATTGCTGGAAGAATACAAGCTGGTGGTGGCAGTATTCTGGTCTGGGGAAAGTTTGTGTGGCATTCTCTGGGCCACTCATCCATGTGAAAGGCGCTCTCAACCCATTTGGGTATGAATACATTCTGGCACATATCAAATACACCCATATATGCTGATCGTCTTTCCTGGGGCTGATGGGATCTTCCAGCAAGACAATGCGACATGTCCCACGGCCAAAAATGTCTGACATTGGTTGGAAGAGCAGGACCAAGACTTCTCCCCCCACTAATTCCCCAGACTTGAACCCAGCTGAGCATCTGTGGAGCCCCTGGATGATGGTGCTGGCTCTATGGACCCTCCAGCATCTGTGGAGCCCCTGGATGTGGTGTCTGGCTCTATGGACCCTCCAGCAGCTGTGGGGCCCATTGATGGTGGTGTTGGCTCTATGGACCCTCCAGCAGCTGTGGGGCCCCTGGATGGGGGTGTTGGCTCTATGGCCCTCCAGCAGCTGTGGGAGCCCCTGGATTGGTGTGTTGGCTCTGTGGACCCTCCAGCAGCTGTGGAGCCCCTGGAAAGTGGTGTTGGCTCTATAGACCCTCCAGTAACTGTGGAGCCCCTGGATGGTGGTGTTGGCTCTATGGACCCTCCAGCAGTTGTGGGGCCCCTGGATGGTTGTGTTGCATGGACCCTCCAACAGCTGTGGGAGCCCCTGGATGGTGGTGTTGGCTCTATGGACCCTCCAACAGCTGGGGGCCCCTGGATGGTGGTGTTGGCTCTATGGATCCTCCAGCAGCGGTGGGAGCCCCTGGTGGTTTGTGTTGGCTCTAGGGATCCTCGAGCAGCTGTGGAGCCCCTGGATGGTGGTGTTGGCTCTATGGACCCTCCAGCAGCTGTGGAGCCCCTGGATGGGTGTGTTGGCTAGATGGACCCACCAGCAGCTGTGTCCCCTGGATGGTGGTGGTGGCTCTATGGACCCTCCAGCAGCTGTGGGGCCCCTGGATGATGGTGTTGGCTCTATGGACCCTCCAGCAGCTGTGGGAGCCCCTGGATGGTGGTGTTGGCTCTATGGACCCTCCAGCAGCTGTGGGAGCCCCTGGATGGTGGTGTTGGCTCTATGGCTCCTCCAGCAGCTGTGGGAGCCCCTGGATGGTGGTGTTGGCTCTATGGACCCTCCAGCAGCTGTGGGAGCCCCTGGATGGTGGTGTTGGCTCTATGGACCCTCCAGCAGCTGTGGGGGCCCCTGGATGGTGGGATTGGCTCTATGGACCCGCCAGCAGCTGTGAAGCCCCTGGATGGTGGTGTTGGCTCTATGGACCCTCCAGCAGCTGTTGGACCCTCCAGCAGCTGTGGGTGCAGTTGGCTCCAGATACCTGTGACAACCTATCAGATCACCGAGTCACTCCCAGCCCCTCTAGCTGCTGTACACGGTGCTTACTCTAGATATAAGCTGGTGACCCTAATCATGTGACTCGATTGAGTATATACATATACTTTTTGGGTACATATGAGTTGTCTACATTTAATTGTGGGTGAAATGTTAAAGTAAAAAAATTTTTTTAGGAAGAAAAAAAATATATTTTTAAACTTCGTCTTTACTTTTATCTAAAATTTTCTGGTGGAAGGATTTTTTTTTATCTTAAATATCAGTCCATATATCTTTACAAAAGTACCAACCATATCAGGACAGTCCATGGTGGCTCTGTCAACCCACACATAGGGGGGTCCCCACTGTGATCAGTGCTGTGTTCAGGTATGATCATGCTATAAAAGCTATATTAGGATCTCAGTAACTGTAGCAGGTGTGCAATAGTGTAATACAGTCTCACAGGTGCCAACGGTCAGGTGGGCACAGCTGGACAACTAGCACACAGTGGTGTTGATACCATTGGACCAGATACCAGCTTTTACGCTTTATACGCAGACTTGTTAATGGCAGTGATTTGGTAAGATTGCTGCGGGCAACACAAACACCGTCTTGCACAAGGTTGTGTGTGCTCGGTATCCAGGTTACTGACAGTCGCCTGTCAAGCAAACAATGCCATAGCAGCAGTGGCACAGAACGTGACCAATGCTCGAGTCACCTTCTGGCATCACGGTCCTCCAGAACCCGTTCCCTTCCGATATCCATAGAGCTCAGCATGCACAGCACAGGCAGGAGGGCAGCAGTGGCCATAATGTTATAAGGTGGAGAGCAATCCTTCCTGTTCAGTGCTGACAAAGCACTTGCCCATTATGGCATTTCCAGTGCCGCCCACCAGTTTATACGCCGGCTCCGAGTAAAGCATACATTAGTATAAAATCGCACTAAGAGCACATTCAGCGCTCACTAAGCCCTATTGTTTTAAGGCCCGTAGAAGATTTATGCCTTAAAATGACGTTTATTCTGCCTGTGTAAAATTGGATTTTTATGAGTGCAGAATGTGAGCGCTGCCATGAAGCACAATGTGGAGCCATGTAGGAAGCTGGGACATAAAGCCCCCGCGCACGCTGCACATAAACACTGGATGCAAATCACATACTAACAAAGTGATGGGCAAAAAAAAAAAGACAAAAGCTCCTTTAATAATCGCTTTCTAAAGAAAAAAGAAACTAAATCAGTATCTTTAGGAGATTTGTCTGTCACAGACCAACCACAGGGACGCTCGCTGTTTTCTCTATGTATAGTTATGAGCGATAGGACAGAAAACCCCCCCTCTGATTACAAATCTAACAAATAAGGGTTTGGCTCCAATCACTTACAATGGAGCACGAGGTCCTCGGCTGTGTCAGGGTGGGAGCCCGGAAGTCGAGAGGAGCAGATCACCAGGAGCCCGGAAGTGGCAGCGGTGGAGACTGCTAAGGAAGCCTTTTGGACCACCCTGGCCCTTAAGCAACAGATCTTTTTTCTAAAGGACCAACCCTATTAAACACACTCCCATTAGAAAACAGAAAAAGATTCTAGACTGCTTACAACTACGTCGGTGGTCTGGAAAAGTAGTGGGAAGGTCAATGTCACCATCTCTGATAGTCTGGGGAAGTGCAGTGATTAAATGGGTGATCCAGTCTGACGGCCTATCCTGAGGATCAGGGCTCAGTAGATCTGACTCTCCGGCAATCAGCTAATTTAAATGGGTTGTCTCACTACATTGATTCATCTCACCTCAGTCTTGTTTTCTTGGTTTCATTTTGAATTCAGGGATGTGTTTACTGGCTTCCACTAGACTACAGTAGAAGCTAGGTCTGTAGCTATAGCAACCAGTGCTGGCAGCCTATCAGGAGAGATCAAACAGGTCTGTAGCTATAGCGACCTGAGGAGCTGATGCTGCCCATACAAGAGGGGATATCTAGGAATAGGTAGGACACTGTTAATGGACACATATTGCAAAGTGACTTGTTTTTGCAAAATCTTTAACATAAAAAGCAATCCTTGTAGTGAGACAACCCCTTTAAGGGGCGGCAGCCTCGTCATTGGTTACATGTATTTGCTGTACTGATAGTAGCCGCGATAGGAGGTATTGCAGCGCTGTCCTGTACTCTTCAATGCTGCTAAAAGTATGTTATATATCAAGTGCATATGACAGCATGGTGGCTCAGTGGTTAGCATTGCTGCCTTGCATTTCTGGGGTCCTGCAAAGAGTTTGTGATGTTCTTCCCATGCTTGTGTGGGTTTCCTCTGGGTACTCTAGTTTCCTCCACACTCCAAAAACATAGATAAGTCGGTCTGGAATTTAGATTGTGATCCCCAATGGGGACAGGGAGCAATGTGAATTGTTGACAATCTCTGCAGAGTGCTATACTATATATATGAATAAAATACATAAATAGTAATGCTTGGTCCCTGGTGGTCCAGAGTAGAGGAGGGGTTAACATTTGGTTCCCTAATAATCTACATAATAGCCCTTTATCTGGGTAGGGTAGAAGAGGTTAATAACGGTGATGTGCCGGCCTGCTCTCTCCCTATGCGCCAGCAATATGTCTGGCTCTGTTGTGCACATTCAGCTTTCCTAACCGTCCTGCTCAGACACATCAGTGCTGGACAAGGACTGTGCTACACAGTCTTTTAAAGGGGTTTTGCCACAAAGTAAAACTGATGTGGGAAGCTTGCAAATTAAATAATAAACATTTTCACCATTCATTATTATTAAAAAATTCGGGACCGTTTTTGTCTTAGCTGCTCCTTTAGTGATCCATTGTTTACAGCTCATCTCCAGGGGATATGACCAGGGACGAGAGCTTCTCAGTCCTGGTCGCACATGCTCAGACATCACCTCTCCTCTCAGGCAGCTACTGAGTGTTCAAACCCCGAGTGTTGTCATTCTACTCCCGTCCTCTGTACTCCTTAGTAGTTGGTCAGACAGTGCAAATAAAAAAAAAAAAATAAAAAAAAAAGAAACGTCAATGAGGTCTGTGCATTGATGAGGAAAAAAATCTACAGGTTTGGTTCCTGCAGGGATTTGAACCTAGGACCCTCGTGCTGTGAGGCAAAAACCTTACCTCCGAGCTACATTGTAACTACTCACAGCTCAGTACATAAACAGACCTTTCTTTGACTAGAGAGAGGAAAGGCCTGGTGATGTCATCCTGCTGGGACACATGATATGCAACTCAAACAAATCACACACGCCCCCTTCTGGGCACACAGAGCTTAAGAGCTGGATGCAGGAGGTATGAAATGAGATTGTGGCAAACCCCATTTAATACATGGGCCTGGACACTTTTTGAAAGGTCTGAAAAGCAACACTTTTCTTCTTGCTAAAAAGTCCCAAGAAACCTCAAAAACAAAGTTTACAACTACAGAGACACATATTGAGGCTTTTTGCTCTGCATCATATGGGATCAACCGGCAGTGCTATAGCATAGTAATAAAACACAATACGCAGCATGGTAGGTAGGATGACAGGTGGGCAGGCACAAGCACAACCTTTCTGCATCACAGCCATTTCCCTTCCAGGGTAAAGTAAAATCTAATTATGGGAACACAAATATTTGATTACAAATTCCCTCCGAGATAATGGACCTTTCAAGAAAAGGACTTCTCTCTATGACACCAGGACTTGGAGAGATCAATTGTAGTTTGTCATGTTCACCCTGTCACATGGAAGATCTGATAACTAGAAACAATGGAAAGGACTGTATGTCCTGCACCAGCTCCTCTTGAGCTCTTACAGCAGCTCTAACCTTTCTGGTTATCAGTCAAATGATCATTTTGGGAGTTAAAGCATCAGGCGTTAAAATTCAACAAGCCCAATCCTTCCTTCCTCCTACATAATTAGCTGTGAGCTGGCACACCCCTATACACAGCACAGAGTCATCGGATTTTGCAGGCTTTGCTCTGATGGGTATTGGCACCTTTAGGCCGTGCCCATAGAGGGTATTTAAAAGTGGTTTCCCATCTTACACATATATGGTACATCAATAAGATATGCCATAAAAGTCTGATAGACGCAGGTCCCACCTCGGGAACGGCCTCCATTCATTTCAATGGGAGTTCCGAGTCCAGTCCAGTGATTGCACCATTAAAATGAATGAAGGGTATCCTTGAAAGCGCAGGAGCCTTTTCCCAAGAAAAAGTAGGAGAAAATTCCAGCGTCTTTTTAAAAACGAAATTCTTACTTTGTCTTCGCAGTACATAATTCAAGATCCACAACAGAGTAAAACCGCCAACGCGTTTCAGGCCTCACGGGCCCTTCCTCCTACTTTTTCTACTAAATATCTTGTGCTCCATGCACATCCGTGCGTCTGCGGCTGGTGAGCTGGTAACACTTTTCTTTTCCTAAGAAAGGTGCAGGTCCCACCTATCAGACATATTCTATCAGTATGCCATAAGTGTCTGAGATAGGAGCACCCCATTCAAGTGGCAGGGAGCAATATGTTTCATAGATTGTAAATACTTAAAGGGGTTTTACCACATAACAAAATCCCATTCTAAGGTCGGCTCGTCGCTCGTTAAGAGTCGGCCTCAATGAATGAGGAGATGCCGGCATTTGCACAGTTCTCCCCATTCTTTTCTATGGCCATTCAGAATATACCAGAGACTGTGCTGAGCTATATTCAGGACTCCCATAGATATGAATGAGGGAGAGCTGCACAAGTGTGGTCCTCTCTCCATACACTGAGGCCGACAAGTAGTTCTCTATGGAGCAGCCTCAGAAACGGATTTTGCCACATAGTAAAACCTCTTTAAACTCCTATACCTATTGTCTGAATCATCAGTAGTGACTTTGTAATGTCTGATTTTGTATGTATATGTACTATCTGTAGTGCAAAGTCCTGTAGACTATGCTGGTGCTACATAAAATATTATATATATATATATTATATATATATATATATATATTATATATATATATATATATTATATATATATACTAGGGACTGTAGGTTTGTTCTTAAGTTGAATTTGTATGTAAGTAGTGTCTATTGAATGTAACTCAAGCAAACAAGGATTTTTAGTTTTCTTAGTTTTGGAAAGTGCAAGAAAGGGCTCTTACATTTGTTTTGCTGTCTGTGCCTCAGTTTAGAAGATTTTTACCTCATTCTCCCCTCACGTGCTTGTGTGGCATGCTGGAACTTGTCATTCCACAGCTACTATCTGCTGTGGAACATGGAACTACAAGTGCCAGCATACTCCATAAGTCTCCATTTGTAACTAGGGGACAGGTGTAAGTCGGAACGGTGTAAGTCTACACACACACATTATCATCATTAGTATATAGTGCACTAGCTGGATATTACAAGTAAATCAAGGGAATTGTGATCACACATCCACTTTTCTGAACCCCCGCTGCACTTTCATTTGACACCATGCCCTGCCGTTTCAGTCCCATTGCTGGCTTTACATTCACACCTTGCAGTTATGAGGGGAGAATTCGGTGAATGATGAATAAAAACTTCAGCCAAATGGTGAATGTGAGAAAAAACCTGGAAAAATTCACCACTTCTCAAACTGTGGCTGGCTCCAACCATTTTTACTGACTAGAAAAAAAAGAAGTGTATAAAAACCACCGCGGTTTATATTTCTTACCAGAATCGGATTATCTTATACAAAAACATTACCTAAAAAAGGAACTGCAACTGTGATGAGAGCCAAACGGTCTGACAATCCACGTGGCTCCCATTGTGGTTGTGCTGCATCTTACCACAAAGTGTCAACCTGGCTTTCGAGGCTTTTTACCCAACTGACTTTTCTGGGAGAGCTAAGACTATGGGCCACATGTATGAAAACTGTCTAGGTCTAAAACTCACTTTGTTGCCCATAGCAACCAATCAGAGCGCCCCTCTCATTTCATATAGTGCTCTAGAAAAATGAAAGGGGCGCTCTGGTTGCTATGGGCAACAATGTGAGTTTTAGACCTAGACAATTTTCATACATGTGGCCCTATGGCCACACGAGTGGCTCCTTGCTTAACATGTTAGGCTACGTCTACACAGCGCTGGTTTCTGGTTGGATTTTCGGTGGATTCAGTATTTAGAATCCGCTGAAAATCCAACTGTAACCAGTGCCCTATAGACGGCAATAGAAAATCCGAGCTGTAGTCTACACAGCACGGATTTTCTACTGTCGGATTTGTAAACCGCTGGAATATAGAACATGTTACATCTTCAGCCGGATTCCTGTACATTCAATGTACTGGGCCAGAGGCAGGTTTTTAGCACAAACCTGCTTCCAAAACCGCTGCACGGCTACTCAAAGAACGACGGATTTTCAACAGCATTTTAATATAATCTGTGCAGACATGGCGGCATAATGGAAGTGGTCCAGGATGATAACAAATGAAACAAGCAAAAGTAGCATAAAACACAGGTGTGAACAAGGCCCAAATTGTGTTCTGCGGCTTGTGGCATGGCTTTATTTTCTTACTCTTAGGCCTCGTTCACACGGCTTATTTTGCCGCGGATTGGCGCCGTATTCCGCGCCGGATTTGCGCTGCAGTACGGCGCCAATCCGTCGCAGTAATTACGGTAATCCACAATTCTCATAGAGAACAGTGGATTCCGTCGCTCCTACCCGCTCGGCGAATCCGCCGCGGGGGGAGAAAGTGACATGCACATTATTTACGCCGCGTACGCGCTGTAAATAATGCATTGTCTATGGGGCCGGGGAGCGGCGCCCCGCCGCGCTCTGGCCCCGTCCCGCCCCTTATTCACGCCGGATTTGTGAGTGCACAAATCCGTCGGGAATAAGCCGTGTGAGCACGGCTTTAGGCTATGTTCACAATTACGCCGGGAGTTCGAGAGCTCGCGCCAATCGGAGCATTCTCCTGCCGCGCGGGGGGGGCGGCCCCATAGACTGCCATTACTCGCGGCGCATAAGCGCCTAGAATAAATGACATGTTAATTATCTCCCCACGCCTACAATACGATCGTATTGTACGAGCGGGGAGGGAGGCGTAATCCATAGTTCTCTATGAGAACTGTGGATTGCCATAATGATCGGGGCGCATTTCACTCGTACGCCGCAAAATACGTGGCGAAATGCGTCCCAAAATAAGCCGTGTGAACATAGCCTTATTATTTTACTTAAAAAGTAGCTAATGAGACACTAATGACTTAAAAAATGCACCAAATGTGTTTTAGTAAAAATTTCTTGTCATTAGTGTCTTTTTTTTATGGCCCTTTTGGTTTGTTTATAAACTGAATTGTGTTAGAATAGTTACTGCAACAGACTAGTAACATACAGACATAATATGGCCTGCGAGCCCGGCTGCACACACAGGCCTCGATAGGCCTCTCAGCCGCAGTTTTGTCTCCTATAGGCCACCGTAGGAGCTCATAGGGTAACAGAATTCAGGGTCCATTAAGGTGTCAGCAGCACAACACGTATCCAATCAGCATCTCGGTAACAGTACACATTGATTTTTTTCGGAGGTGAATCTCTCTGTTTCAGGCCCAGGACGGCAGGCTCAGCCTTTCAGGAAGGCCGTGATTGTCAGACGTCCACATAACCTCCCGGTTTGGCTAATGTCCCCCACTACAAGATACAGTTTCTGATTCAGTCTCTCTTTTCGGGACTCTCTGAGACCTGGAGACACTTTTTTTTTTCTCGCTACGCCAGAGAGATCCACACCCCCTTCTCTGAACAGAACACAAATCACGACAGCTGCCTGCATGACAGAGTGCCAGCACCACTTCAAAGGCCACCTGCAGGACACACTAACACGCGGGGCGAAAAGGACCGGGCCACGCGAGGAACAGAGACCTACCCGAGAGACGGCAAACAAAGAAAGCCAACGCCGCATGTATATACGTAGATCTATAGGTGCCTGGGAACACGTGACAACACGACCGACCGTGCTGCTCAACTCTGCAGCATAAACATGGCCACGGAGCAACAGAAAAAAGCGTAAAAACTGAAAAAAACAAAACAACAAAAAGTGACATAAACAAGGAGGTGGAGGAATAAACGTAACACATGCATCATGTCAGCAGGCACTGTAGCCTGGGCGGCCATCAGTCATTATTAACCGTTTCAGGGCCCCATATATCCAAATCAAATGGAGCACCCACCCATTACTAGTTCTTCATTTCCAACATAATCAGTGGGCCCCTTTTTGATCAGGGCCCCTGACGGCAGTACCGCCCTATTGGCACCCATAACTATAGGGTTAAAATGGATGACATGGGCATGGTGTGCACATGGGCAAAGCAAGTCTGACACACGCCTCTGAAAAACCAAGCTCTGGCAATGAGGCCTGAAGCTGAAAAATACTAGTTAAAACAACATATGGCAATGCTAACCCTCTGTGACACATGGAGACGGGGGTCTCCTGCAGGAGGAACCTGCCTTACATTGTATCATGCACTTGATTGCTTTAAGTGACAAAACATTAAAGAACATCCCCGAGAGGGGGGGAAGGAAATCGGCATTTATTACACTGGAAGGGGTATTTGGCAGGAGTTGCACTGGGCCCTTTAAACATCTCACACAAATAGTGAGGACTTGTGCACAACTTCTTCCTGATACTGAAACTATATCAACATGGCTGATATTACAGATCACGCAGAATAAAAAAAAAGCAGGCTGTGGCAGGCGCTAGAGCGGCATAGTTGTTGGGGTAGAGGTGAAATCTGCAGCCGTTCCTCCTTCCTATGACTGCACACAGATAAAACGCTCTCGTCTGGAGTGCCTTACTGCAAGTCAAGGGGGAGAGGAGGACACGGCCTATGCACTGTCAGCATTCACAGGGAGTTAACCACTTCTGCACCTCGACCGGAGGCAGCCTTGAACAACCTTGCTGCGCTATCACATAGACAACACACAGAGGGAGGCCTATTGTAGGCACGTCTAGTATAGACATAGAACTACACAGCAGACAGTGCAACCATGTTAACACCCCCAATGGAAATGCTCTGAGCAAACAGCGGGACACCCCCAAAAATGTCCCTCCGCCACAAACCACCACCGAACATGTACGCAATTACATCTACAGAAAAAATGGAATGGCTCTGGTGGAGGGGGGTGGAAGCCCTATAAAATGCTGTATCCAGCCGCTCGCCCCGCACCCCCCATAAAGTCAGGCGAGAAAGATTCTCGGCGAGGGGGGTGGGGATTGTTTACGATTAGGGTCATAAAACTGGGGGGGAAAGCTGCCAACAGGCCGAGGCACCCCCTTCTCTTTCTAACACTGCGCTGCCATCGTGCCTCACGCCCCTTCTTGCGATACATCCAGGACTTCCTCTATGGCAGCGCAAGGGTTAAACAGGTAGGGCTATGGAGACATGACCTTATTACAGTAAACAGCTATACCAGACACTGCCACAGACCCCATGTGCAAGTCTGCAGGATCACTCACCTCTCTGCACAGGAAGCCTGAAGACTTAGATCCCCCTCTTCTGTGGGACTGGAAGGCAGCGCAAGCCACTTGGGAACCAGAAAAAAAAGAAAAAAAACCCTGCAAAATTGTGTGTGCAAATAATAATATCAGGAAGAGGGCTGCAGGGTTCCCGTTCCCCTAATTTTCCCCCTAGACAAGGCCCGGATTTTGAGTGGAAAGCAAGGAATAGTCTGAAAATCCCAGTATTATAAGCTTAAGTTTCTTTTTAGAAGGGGTGGGGGATTTATTCCTGTCTGTGTCTCTCTTTCTTCTCTTCCCTCCGTGTGTCAGGAATACAGACAGAGAGGAAAGGGGAAAAAAATCTAGTTATACTCAGCTCCTCCCTCTCTATCTGTGTATCATATCCTTTAAATACAGTATGGCTGCTAGGCAGCGCCCCCTGGAGGACTCCTGCTCTATAGCAGCTGGTATATACTGAGTGGTTGGCAGGCACTTTGTGTGGAGTGCTAGCTGTGTGCTCCACACGGGCCTGCAGCCGCCATCCACTCCTGTCATATAACCTATGGATAGTGTATACAGATGTATACAGCAGAAGCACTCACCCCCTCCTCCGCCGGCTTCATGCTTTATTAGATAACCCCCAATCACTGGGGATTTATTAAGAATTCTGCAAAAAAATCTCAACATCAAAGTGGAAACGAACCTCCACAAAGTGATCGGCTCCTCAGCATTACTGAACATTTACTAAATATTTCCATACGTGACAGACGCCAAACACTGCGAATAGAGATCAGGGGCAGATACAAAACTGTGCAGCCAAAAACTGCATCAAAAAAAGCATCCGTTACCCTGTGACTGACCCACACTACTGACAGGGGCACAGCACTCACCCAGCTGCCTAATACCCCTGAGCAGGTGCAGGGCTCCCATCAGTCATCTCAGGGCCCCAGAAAGCCAAAGCTTCTGTCCCCTCCTGTTCTACCCATTACCATTCCTATCCTGTACTATATTAGACGACGACTCTTCTAAAAACTGGATTGGGGTCCTGATGGGAGACACTGCAGATCCCAAAATCATTTGGGGAAAAGTGCGATAGAAGAACAGATCGCGCTATGAAATGTATTTCTAGAGAACAAAGTGCTCTACAGCTATAAAGCATAGTATAATAGGATCAACCATAGAGGCAGCAACACAGTATAAATCATGGAATATAGAAAATATATATATATCATACATGCCAACTCTCCCGCTTTTGGTGGGGGGATCCCGCTAACTGGGGTCCCCCCTCCGCCCTCCCGGCAGAGTTGGCATTCCTCCCGCCGTGGCGCCAGAGTAGAGCTAGTGTGCTACTCTGGCGCCGCCGGGCCGCTGCTACAGGCGGGTGAAGCGGCCGCAGCGGCGCGTCTCACTGTGCAGGGAGGAGGCAGGAGGGATCGCTCCCTCCTCCCCCTGCATGTACAGCACCGGCCGGTGTGCGCTGTGCATACAGGTCAGCGTTGCAGGGGGAGTGACGCACGGCTGCTCTCACTCCCCCTGCGACGCTGAGGAGATCGGCCGGAGCTGGCCGTGCTGCAAGGAGCCTGGTGAGGTAAGTGGCTTTTATTATTTTATTTGTATTAGCTATAGGGCGGCAACTACCTGGCTAATGAAGGGGGCAACAACCTGGCTAATGAAGGGGGCTACCTGACTACAAAGGTGGCAACTACCTGCTATGAAGGGGCAACTACCTGGCTAATGAAGGGGGCAACTACCTGGCTAATGAAGGGGGCAACTACCTGGCTAATGAAGGGGGCAACTACCTGGCTAATGAAGGGGGCAACTACCTGGCTACAACAAAAGGGGCATCTACCTGGCCAACAAAGGGAGCAACTACCTGCCTGTAAGGGGCACTACCTGGTTATGGGGGGCTACGACCTGGCTATAAGGGCATCTACCTGGCTTCTTCCACAGCCATTATGCAGTTAGACGGAGTGGGTGTGGCTTATTGAAGGGGCGTGGCACAAAAAGATGGGCGGCGTTGGGGGGGGGGGGGGGGGGGGTTCGTGTCCATCAAATTCGCACACCGCCTCTCATCATGACTTTTCATTCAAAGTTGGACATATGATATAGATATATATATATATATATATATATATATATATATATATATACATATATATATAAATATACATATATACACACATACACACACACACACACACACACACACACACACACACACACACACACATACAATATAGGAATATACATATACATACACACACAGTATAAACCGTAGAATATAGCCATATATACACACACAATATAGGAATATATATATACACACAATATAGGAATATATATATACACACAATGTAGGAATACATATACACAATATAGGAATATATATATATATACACACTCTACAGGACTATATACACACATTGTACATATGATTGAGATACATATATAATATATATACATAAATATAGGAATATATACACACACACACACACACACAATATAGGAATACATATACACACAATCTAGGAATACATATACATACAATATAGGAATACATATACACACACACACACACACACAATACACATACAATTTAGGAATACACATACAATATAGGAATACATATATACACACAATACACATACAATATAGGAATATATACACACACACACACACACACACACAATATACATACAATATAGGAATATATACACACACACACACACCATACATACAATATAGGAATATATACACACACACACACACCATACATACAATATAGGAATATATACACACACACACAACATACATACAATATAGGAATATATATACACACACAACATACATACAATATAGGAATATATATACACACACAACATACATACAATATAGGAATATATATACACACACACAACATACATACAATATAGGAATATATATACACACACAACATACATACAATATAGGAATATATACACACACAAAAAACATACAATATAGGAATATATATACACACACAACATAAAAACAAAATAGGAATATAAATACACACACAAAATACATACAATATAGGTATACATACACACAATATACATACAATATAGGAATACATACACACAATATACATACAATATAGGAATATATACACACACAACATACATACAATATAGGAATATATACACACACAACATACATACAATATAGGAATATATACACACACAACATAGATACAATATAGGAATATATACACACACAACATACATACAATATAGGAATATATATACACACAACATACATACAATATAGGAATATATATACACACACAACATACATACAATATAGGAATATATATACACACACACACAACATACATACAATATAGGAATATATATACACACACACACAACATACATACAATATAGGAATATATATACACACACACACAACATACATACAATATAGGAATATATATATACACACACACACACAACATACATACAATATAGGAATATATATATACACACACACACACACAACATACATACAATATAGGAATATATATATACACACACACACACAACATACATACAATATAGGAATATATATACACACACAACATACATACAATATAGGAATATATACACACACACAACATACATACAATATAGGAATATATACACACAACATACATACAATATAGGAATATATATACACACACAACATACATACAATATAGGAATATATATATATATACACACACACACACACAACATACATACAATAAAGGAATATATACACAATACACACAATATAGGCATATATACACAACATACATACAATATAGGAATATATACACACACAATATAGGAATATATACACACAATATACATACAATATAGGAATACATACACACAATATACATACAATATAGGAATACATACACACAATATACATACAATATAGGAATACATACACACACTATACATACAATACAGGAATACATACACACACAATCTACATACAATATAGGAATACATACAATATAGGAATACATATACACAATATAGACATACATATATACACAACATACACACAATATAGGAATATATACACACACAACATACATACAATATAGGAATATATACACAACATACACAATATAGGAATATATACACACAACATACACACAATATAGGAATATATACACACAACATACATACAATATAGGAATATATACACACAACATACATACAATATAGGAATATATACACACAATATACATACAATATAGGAATACATACACACAATATACATACAATATAGGAATACATATACACAATACACATACAATATAGACATACATATATACAATACACATACAATATAGACATACATATATACACAACATACACACAATATGGGAATACATATACACACAATCTACATACAATATAGGAATATATATACACAATATACATACAATATATGAATATATATATACACAATATACATATTATATAGGAATATATATACAATATAGGAATACACACACACACACACACACACAGATAAGTAGATAGCCCATCAAAGGATGATTGACAAAAAAAAAACATATCTACTTAAAGGCAGAATTCTTGCCCCAGGACGACTGCAATCTATATGTATAAATATCTATACCCAGTGGAGCGCCTCGATGTAGGTGCTGAATGCAGCACAAACGGATGTGTACAGAAGCTGCTGAGCCACCACACCCCCTGATTGCTACCTCCCAAAATAAGCTGCACATCCAAGTACATCACCTAAATGTGAGCGGCTGGCCACAGATGGTGAAGCAGGAGCAGCTGAACCAAACATGTGGGTTACAGGGGTGCTCCGGGCCCTAACCATGTTCGTATCTCCGTCGGGGGGTATAAGTAAAAATGGAAGACAAGACTCATACTTACCTCTTGGTGCAGCCAATCACAGGACACAACATCATGTACATGTGACCTCTGTGGCCTGTAATCGGCTGCAGCTGTCACGTGAATGAAGCCCGTTCAGTGCAAGGATGAACGGACCGGTATTTTTACTCATACCCCGACGGACAAACGAGCAATGTTAGGGCCCGGAACACCCATTTAAAGTAGTGGGAGCCGCTCCGCACTTCACTACTGAGTGCAGGGCACAGTGGAGTGAGTTTACATGAGACAACTTTCTTCTCCCCACGTTACACTTGGTACCACTCACATCCCACTGTATATTCCTTTAGGTGTGGGAGCCAACTAGGAGCAGTAGCAGAAGCTGCTCCCCACTACACCATTGATTGCGTGGCGCAACATCGTTCTCCCTCAACCCCAACCCACGGCTGCTGAGTGCGGGGCCACTGCAGTATAAACAAGTCACGTCCCCCATTATTGGCCCCCATATAAATGCTTGCCATGTCATGCTGCCATCCAACCAAATGGTGGGAGTATTTCAGTTACAAATAGACACATGACGGATATATCACCAATAGGTGACGAATGCATTAAATGGATACCTAAAAGTGGCGCCTTTTACCCATAGGCTATACTGGTACCAGTCAAACAGATCCGTATCAGTCTATGAATGACAAATGCCACTATGGGCATCCATCAGAGCCTAACACAAATACATTGGGATATGCTGATTTTACATACGAAGCCCCTAGGCCATATATATATATATATATATATATATATATATAATATATATATATATATATATATATACACACACATATACTACACACATATACACACCACACACACACACACAGGGCCACATGCATGAGACTGTTTAGGTATAAAACTCACTCTTTTGCCCATTGTAACCTATGGGCAAAAAAGGGAGTTTAAGCCCTAAACAAGCTCCTACATATGGCCCACAGTGTACATATTGTTAATCTGTTGTAGCATGAAATATGGGCAAGCAAAAGAATCTAAGCAATTCTGACAACAGTCGAACTGTAATGGTTACAAATACTGGAGGGTGGAGTGTACCCAGTCCAAGGAGCAACTGGACAAGATTCATGGGGGTCAAGGCTCAATTGATGCTTGTGGGGAGTAAAGGCTAGCCCGTCTGCTCTGATCCGAAATAAGAAAGAAAAAAAACTACTGAACTACTGGGAAACTTCCTACTATGATAAAAAGGTGTCCGGAAACACACGACATAACCGTTTGCTATGTATGGGTCGTTGTAGCTGCAGAAAGCTTGGGTCCTGTACATAACTACCTGAACATTGTACAGACCAGGCCCCCACTTCCATGGCAGCGCCGTACCCTAACATGACCTTTCAGCAGGATTATGCCCATTGCCATCACACAAGAACTCTTCAGGAATGGTTTGAGGAACATAAAGAGTTCAAGATGTCACCTTTTCCTCCAGATTGCTAGACCCGATCTGTGTGATGTGCTGGAAACACAAGATTGATCCATGGAGGTCGCACTCCACCACTTGCAGGACATACAGGGGCGGCCTGACCGATAACATTTATCACCTATTCACAGGATAGGAGAACAATTGAGGGCCATGTTCTTAATAAATTTTTGGGCTATGTCACCGGTATCCATTGTGATACCTTGAAAAAGCTAACCTGAAGTATGTGCAGCCATAGGGGTTTACAGGTCAAACATAGGCATTTTTGGATTTCTTTTGCTCCATTTCCCATTTGTACATAAATTAGGGTGGAAAAACAAAAATCTTGTTTGTTCGAAATAAGTTTTATAATGTGCCCTAAATTATAAATATTTACCCCACAGCCAATGAAAATTATTTTTACCCCCTTCCTACGTCATTTTTTCGACATGAACATGTGGTTTTAAATCACTTTTGGGGTTTGAGCTGGCAGGGGTGGGGGGAAAATAAGGTGTGTGAAAGGCTTTTGGGGGAAAATTTTTATCCCCTTTTGCCGTCATGTTTAAAAAGGACAAATTTATCGGGCTGCAAAAGGGGATGATTATTGCCGTAATTTGCAAACCATTCGCATGCTGCTGTTTTAAAAGTATATTTTGAGGGGACAAATGGAAACCTTTTTGAAAATTAAGTGACGGGAAATTTTGGGGGAGCAGCAACCCAAATTGTTGCGATAGGTGACAGCCGGCTACGAAGGTGAATGAGGGTGGACCAGTTCATCACCAAAATGACCAAGGGGGGGGCGCCCAAAAAGGGGGGGGTTTAAAAAATATCGGGTTCAGAAAAATCAAAACGTGCATGGGGTCCGAAAAAAGACAAAATTTTAAACTGCCCCTTTTGATTCTAAGTTGCATCGGCTCAAAGGCTTTCATTTTAATGGCAATATTGGTGTTGGACCTCTGCTGATTGGCAAATGGTTGTCTTCTCCACTGAGTCAGGTTTTCTGCTTTATTAAATGGACGGACTTGGGCCCATCAGGAAAAGGGAAAAAGAAAGAATTAAAAATCCTGCAAACCCAAGCTTTGGGAAAAAAATTTATTTTGGGGCTGGCAAATTTTTATGGGCCGAGGAAAAGTTTTCCGGGGGCCCTTTTTATGGGCCATCATTTTACGTGGAAG
Organism: Phyllomedusa bahiana; assembly: GCA_025379985.1. Classification (NCBI taxonomy): domain Eukaryota; kingdom Metazoa; phylum Chordata; class Amphibia; order Anura; family Hylidae; genus Phyllomedusa; species Phyllomedusa bahiana. The sequence goes on along the minus strand of JAODAL010026368.1, from coordinate 1,598 downwards.
GCAATTTTCAAAACCAAATTTTTGGGATAAATTTCCCTCTTTGGGAGATCACATACATTCATACATCTGATCGAGGGGGTCTTCCCCCCACCACAAAAGCGGGCCCAAAATCAAACAATAGAAATGTCAGACACTGGTTTGGGAAAAAGCATGACCGGGAAATTTCCCAAATATAAACCCCGACTCCCTTATTCCCCACCAGGAAAAATGGGGGTTTAACCCCCCAAACCTTAAAAGCCCGTACCCCGCCCCCAAAAAGGGAGCTGAAAGCAGACAGCGGTCCAACTTTTAAAGCCAAAAAAACAAATAAAACAGCAATAACAAAAATACGATTTACAGAAAATCTATCTATCATAAAGTGTTATTGTCGAGTAAACCCCCCTATCAAATCCCTGGGACAAATAGCGCCACCCACATTTAAAGGGTTTTCCGTACAAACCGGGCAGCTCAACCCCTATTCGGCCAGGGAAAAAAGCTTTTCCAGTACCCTTTTTTGAATCCGTGACAGGACTTTGTCTGGGTAGTTAAACCGGCAGCGAGCAGCAAGGGATAAAAATTTCTGGCCCGGAAAGGTTTGTACATTTTTTATGACCCGCAAGGGAACAACTGGGAAAATTTTATGGGGCCATGTAAGGGTGTATCCCTGAGGTGTTTTCTCAAAGGGAAACTCTTGCTTTAGCTAAAGCTGCCCCCCCCTTTCAACGTTCATTCAGGATACTGCAATTACCAATGTACTAAAAAACCAAAAGGGAAAAGGTAAAAAATTTCCCAAACACACCCCACAGTTTTTTCCCCATGGGGGCAAAAAACCCTCCCTTAAAACACCCCCAATAGCCCAAAGCCCCAATGTGAATCACACTCTGATTAGCTAAGGGGACATTTTCTTTTTTAATTTTCTTCAATACAAAGTCAAGTTTAAGACTGTGTAAAATGGAAACAATTTCAAACCCAAAAAAAATTTTTTTTACATTTCACCTAAATTTTCAAATGACCGCAAACCCTTTCATTCCCATTCCAGCCCGTGATCCCTCTCCAAAGGGACAGTTTTTCTGAAGAAAAGGGGTTTTTTCATTTAAAAATATGTTCCTTTTCTTTTACAAAGGGTTATAGGATAGAGGAAGGGGAAACTGAGCTCTGTGATAAAAGGGTTATTTGATAGAGGGAGAGAAGCTGAGCTCTGTGATAAATTTGGGGTTTTTGGGGTAGAGGGAGAGGGGCTGACTCTGTGATGTATAAGGGTTTTAAAGGGTTGAGGAGAGAAGCTGGCTCTGTGATATATAGGGTTTTTTTAGGATTGATGAAGAACTGGGTTTTGGAAAATTTTAGGGTTAAAAAAAGGGTAGAGGAAAAGGGAATGAGCTCTGTGATATATAGGGTTATAGGGTAGGGAGAGGACTGAGCTCATTTATTAATTTGGGTTATAGGTTTTAAAGGGGGAAAACTTGGGTCTGGGATATATAGGGTTAAAAGGATAGAGGGGAAAAAGCTGAGCTCGTTGAAATATAGGGTTTTTATGTAGAGGAAGAAGCTAAGCACTGATAAAATAAGTTATATGATAGAGGGGAGAACTGAAACTCTGTAAATATTGGGTTTTTTTG
>JAODAL010026367.1:0-56893 GCA_025379985.1 Phyllomedusa bahiana | reverse complement strand
GGGTAGCGCGGGGCCACAGCGCTACTTTTTGTACCCGGTGGTTGTGTGAGCAGAGGCGCGATGAAGTGATCTCATTGCGCCGCTGCCTCTTCTCAGCCGCACAGCTGTCATAGGCTGTGCGGCCGAGGAGCAGCCGGAGGAGCATCCCGGCGTTAGCAGCGTGATGACGTCACGCCGCCAGTGTTGGGCAGAAGAGAAATTTGCTTGGCTGGCGATGGAAGTATTATTTTTATTGCTGTTTTATATACCTGGCTAAGTGAGGGGGCCTATATATATACCTGGCTAAGTGAGGGAGCATATATATATACCTGGCTAAGTGAGGGGACCTATATATATATATATATATATATATATATACCTGGCTAAATGAGGGGGCTATATATATACCTGGCTAAATGAGGAGGCCTATATATATACCTGGCTAAGTGAGGGGACCTATATATACACTCACCGGCCACTTTATTAGGTACACCTGTCCAACTGCTCGTTAACACTTAATTTCTAATCAGCCAATCACATGGCGTGCAACTCATGGCATTTGGGCATGTAGACATGGTCAAGACAATCTCCTGCAGTTCAAACCGGCATCAGTATGGGGAAGAAAGGTGATTTGAGTGCCTTTGAACGTTGCATGGTTGTTGGTCCCAAAGAAGGGCCTGGTCGAGTATTTCAGAAACTGCTGATCTCCTGGGATTTTCACGCACAACCATCTCTAGGGTTTACAGAGAATGGTCCGAAAAAGAAAAAACACCCCGTGAGCGCAGTCCTGTGGGGGGGAAATGCCTTGTTGATGCCAGAGGTCAAAGGAGAAATGGCAGACTGGTTCGAGCTAAATAGAAAGGCAACAGTGACTCAAATAGCCACCCGTTACAACCAAGGTAGGCAGAAGAGCATTTTCTGAACGCACAGTAGGGCGAACTTTGAGGCAGATGGGCTACAGCAGAAGACCACACCGGGTGCCACTCCTTTCAGCTAAGAACAGGAAACTGGGGCCTCCAATTTGCCCAAGCTCATCAAAATTTGGACAGTAGAAGATTGGAAAAACGTTGCCTGGTCTGATGAGTCTCGATTTTTTGCTGCGACATTCGGAGGGTAGGTTCAAAATTTGGCGTCAACAACATGAAAGCATGGATCCTCCTCCTTGTATCAACGGTTCAGGCTGGTGGTGGTGGTGTCATGGTGTGGGAATATTTTCTTGGCACTCTTTGGGCCCCTTGGTACCAATTGAGCATCGTTGCAAACACCTTGTTGAATCTATGCCACGAAGAATTGAGGCAGTTCTGAAGGCAAAAGGGGGTCCCAACCCGTTACTAGCATGGTGTTACCTAATAAAGGGGCCCGGGTGAGTGTATATATATATATATATTATATAATATAATATATATATATATATATATACCTGGCTAAATGAGGGGGCCATATATATACCTGGCTAAATGAGGAGGCCTATATATATACACCTAGCTAAATGAGGGGGCCTATATATATACCTGACTAAGTGAGGGAGCCTATATATACCTCATTGTGAGGGGACTTATATACCTGCCTAACTGAGGCAGAGACCTATAGAGTGTCCTATCTGAGGAAGGGAGCTATAGAGCTACCAAACTGAGGGGACTTATATACCTATAAGTAAGGAGTTGCTGAAAAAGTGAGGATTCCAAGATGTGTGTGTGTGGTAAATTCTGCAGAGACGAGTTGTGGCCGGGAGAAGTCATCATGGTGGTCTGGGCTGAAAGGAAAAAAACAAGGGGAAGACGAGCACTTCTTCCTGCGCTGGTACCTGGTCCAGACACAGTCGGATGGCACAGGAGCTCTGTTGGTGTCCCTGAAAGAATCGTTAACTAGCGGCAAGATGTTCGGAGGTCGTCACAGCCATCCATCTCCCAGGAGCAGGGGAGAGGAACACACAATTCACTTGGGATACACTGTAGTCAGCTGAGGGCACATAGTTTGCTGCTTTAACTCTTTACTTTCCTGTCTGGTTTGCCTCCTGCAGAACTTTCTGTCCAGCTTTTTACATTTGCAGAACGTTTTGCAGGATGTAGGGTTTACCTAACCTACCTACGTACCACTAATTGTGGCCAGAGGCAAGGTTTAATAGGGGATCACTTGAATGACAATATACTGCAGTACACAAGTACCGCAGTATATTGTACTAATGATCACTTGTACAAATACCCAGGTGAGACAGGGAAAGAAAAGAAGATTTCAAACTACATTATTTTTAAATGTTATCGCCATAAAAAATGTCGGAATTGTGTCTTCGTGTCAGCCTCCTCGCTTTTGCTATAAAGCTGGAATTATCCCTGACACAGCTTAGCTGCCAGAAAGAGGTTATTGGTCTAAGAAAAAACTGGTAAAAAACATTAAACACTCTTGATAAATCTGGTATTCACGGAATTCTACTGACCCACAAAATACAGATAATGTGTCATTAATATCATGTAGTAAGTTTCCATAAAAATAAACCCTAAAAATAAGCTTTTCCCTGCTCGCCCTATGTTTGTTTGTTTTTGGTCGTGTGGTCCTCTAAAACCATTCCAATTTCTCATGTGGTTCCATGGGAAAATGAATTGCCCATCCCTGGTCTAAACTATACACCCTAATAGATTGTAACCTTGTGTCTGATCTGTAAGTAGTAAATTGTAAAGTACTGCAGAATATGTTGGCTCTATGTACATAAAGATTATTATTACTATTGTTGTGGGGGAGGAATGGTGATTAGGTGAAGGAAGGGATACTCATTTCTGTATAACTCCTTAAATGCTGTGGTTATCTCCAATCCCAGCCACTGATGATGGGTACCAGCTGTTATTAACAGTTGACGCACACTGGAACAAGCTCAGCTCTTGAACCCACTCCATGCACTTGGCTCAGCATCATGACATAAATCTACATCAGATGTCAGGAACAGGTCAGGGCCCATGCACAGGGCCGTCTTAACAGCATTATGGGCCCCTGGGCAGAGCTGTGCACTGGGCCCCCCAACCAGACTACGCAGTAGCTCCTAAGTTACATAAATTGCTGCGTAGTCTGGTCTAGGGGCACAGGATTGCTGTCCATGACTCATATAGCCCCTCCATCATGTGCCAGCCATCCCTGCCCACAGCCCAGAGACACACAGCAATTTATATGACTTAGGGCTGCTGTGTGGACTGGCCTCTGGAGGCACGGGATGGGCACACATTAAGTCATGTAACCTCTGCTTGTGGTCAGCCATCCATCCTGACCCTGTCCCCTGTCCCCCACAGTCTCTCTTATCATGTAGTAACTGCTATGTGGCCCGGCCATTACTATATGATAAGAGAGACTCTGGGGGACAGTGACACGGGTCAGGATGGATGGCTGACCACAAGCAGAGGTTACATGATTGTCAAGTCACTGTCCCCCACCCATATGGCCATGTCACTGTCCCCCACTCATTTGGCATGTCACTGTGACATGGCCAAACGAGAGGGGGAAAAGACAATGACATGGTCATATAGGTGGGGGACAGTGACACGGGTCAGGATGGATGGCTGACCACAAGCAGAGGTTACATGATAGTCATGTCACTGTCCCCCACCCATTTGGCCATGTCACTGTTCCCCACTCATTTGGCATGTCACTGTGACATGGCCAAACGAGAGGGGGACAAGACAATAAACATGGTCATTATAGGTGGGGGACAGTGACATTAAGTCACTGTCCCCCCAAATCGGGACATACCTCGTGTGGCTGGCCTGGTGCCCGTCTGCTGCTGCTGTGTGGTGCCCGGCTGTTCTGAAGAGGGCAGAGGCGGAACCTTTTTTTAAAAATTTTTCCTTAAGGGGCCGGGACACTGTGCGGCTGCGCTGCCGCACCAAAACTACATTTCCCAGCGGCCCGACGGGGGATGGAGGAGACTGCCCACCGGCCGCCGGGAGTACCTGTGGCTGATTGATGCCGCGCCTGCGCTTTAGAGTTCACAGAGCAGGCAGGGGCGGCGCCACTTATCTTCACTACAGCGCCGCCCTGCCTGGGCTGTGAATAGTAAAGTGCAGGCGCGGCATAACAACGATAGCAGGGGCCGCCGCGCGGGGCCCCTGCTCAATTGCCACGCCTGCGCTTTACTGTTCAAAGAGCAGGCAGGGCGGCGCCGTAGTGAAGATAGGTGGCGCCGCCCCGGCCTGCGCTGTGAACCCTAAAGCACAGGAGCAGGCAGCGCGTAAGAAGGGGCCGACACCGACCTGCGGTGAGTGAATCCATTGGGCCGGGCAGGCAGTCACCCGGGCCCCCAGGGGCCCCCGGGCACTGGCCTACCTGGCCCAATGGAAGAGACGGCCCTGTCCATGCATATCATTTTTCTGGTCCCCAACAGGTACCATGAGAGAATGTACTTTCCTGTGCCAATAATGACACATTATAACAAACAGGGCTTGAGAAAGATTTGTGTTACTGATGTACTTGTCTCACAGATAATAGGATATATTTATTGAGCAAACTCCTCTGTAAGGGTATGTTCACACGGCGTAATTGCGGAGCGCATTTCACCACGTATTTGTGCTAAATACGCGTCAAGATGCGCGCCACAATTACGGTAATCCAAAGCTCTCATAGAGAACTATGGATTATGCCTCGTCCCCCTGCGCGTAAAATACAATCACATTGTACGCGCGGGTGAGATAAGTGACATGTCAATTATTCACGGCGATTAGGTGGCGTGAGTAATGCATGTCTATGTAGCCGGTGGGCTGCCCCCTCCGCTCCTCGGGAGTATGCGCTTAACAGTGCGACTCACAAAACACCCGGCGTATTGTGGCGCGTACTGTATGCGCCGCAATTACACCATGTGAACATACCCTAAGAAGTATTTCTGTGCAAGTTTTCAGATGGTAAGTGTTGCCATTCACTGGCAGCGAGTAGAGATAAAACTTTTAGACAGACGGTTATTACATTTTATTTACATGAAATTGGAAAGTCCTCTAGATTGGTTTTAATGCATCTTGTGCATTTTCTGCAGACAGATCATGCATTAAAAGGGTGTTCCTCACTTTGATGGCATATTGGTAGGTTGGACTTGCACCTGTCATACAAAAGTATTTTCAGAATGGAGAGTAGATCTCCCTTGTGCACGACTCTCTACTCTGTTCTATGGGAGCTCAGAGTACAGGTGAGCACAATGTTCGGTCGTACTTGGAATTCTCATAGAATAGAATTGAGAGTTGTGCTCAACTGCGACTGACTTTCTGTTCTAAATGAGTACTTTTGAGGGCCCATTCTAGATATAAGTGCAGATAAGGACCCACATCTACCACACTTTGATGGCATATCTTGTCAATGGAAACACTCCTTTAAAGTCTATTGTGAAAAATAAAATGTGCTATATAGAAAGTGCTTTTGTAAACTTTAAATGCATACTTTGGTATGGCATTTTATTGTGTGGTATTAATTCTAATTTTTCCATAGGGCTATAAAGATGCCAGAAAAACACATTTTAAACAATAATAAGGCTAGGACCACACAGCATAGGACAAAAAACATTGGAAAGCCAACAGCATTTTGTCCTATACAGGACCGCGGTTTTTTTCACTGATTTTAGTTTTTGCCATCAGCCCGACAGCAAACCACAGAACTCCGGCAGAATATGCAACATGTTGCATATTCCGCCTGATTGTTCATTGCTGTCTATGCAGCACGGATTCTCGGTGGTTTCAAAATACTGAAACCGCCGAAAATTCGACAGTATTTCTGTGCTATGTAGACATAGCGTAAATATAAAACAAACACTTGTTAAAGCATGAAAAAGCTTGAAACACATGGCGTCTTTTGCAAGTGATAGAAATGCTGAAAACGAGTCTGAAAAAGCACTTTCGTTTTTGAAATTTTATCTGATCTCTTTACCTTTACAAAATACACAGATACCTTCAGGCTAGATAAATACACAATTAAAATATACCTTTTATTATCAATTCTTTAAAAGCTATTACAAGCCCTATTGTGCCCTACCTAATTACTAATATAGGGGGGAACCCGCCCTGAAAAAGGGCGACCCCACACCAGAACCTATCTAGAGACCCTAAGAAATCCCTCCCTAAATAACACCTATGGTTATACCAAAAATTCTATAACAGAATAAACCAAGGTGCAACAAAGCACCAATATCACCAAAGACGTCACCAAGACCAGAAAAACACACAGTAATGAATGGTTCCCCGTCCCGACGCGCTTCCCCCACAGACAAAGTGGGCCCACCAGGGAACAGAAAGCACCCAAAAAAACATCACAGGTGCTGGAGAAATAGTGTCAAGAGATACATAGGGTGCACCAAAATAAGGTGCCAGCATGCAAAAAACAGCACCTCGACATATGATTAAATGTCAGATGCACATAGATATATACTCACGTCCCTTTTTGGAAAGATATACTCATGGGCTCCAATAATGATAAAGTGCTTCCCAAGATAAGGGAGAAACCCCACGAGTGATATAGCATGCTGGGCCGGATATTTTAATTGTGTATTTATCTAGCCTGAAGGTATCTGTGTATTTTGTGGCTTTTTTTCTGATTATTTTTGATACCGGGCAAGACTTATCTTACAGGATTTCTCCGCCTGATTACTATTAGGAGTACGTAGTTGTTTTGGCTCTTTACCTTTTACCCAACAGAATTGGCAACGTGGGTGTCTGCAGCCTGGTGCACTGAGCAAACCATGTAAATGGTGTAATGTTATTTATATGGTATCATTATTTATTTACTGTCATGCACTAAGGTAAATGAGCACTATGATATTACCTTCCTGATTCATACCCTACATACTACTTGGCCTGTAAGTGTCAAAAGGAGCAATTGAAGTAAAAGGAAAGGTTTGTGAAACACACAGAGTAAGTGGTACATGGCTATAAACAACTTTGGAGCATAGAAAATCAATTTTTAAATTAAAAAACAACATACATTTCTACATTACAGATGCTGTGCAAGACTAGGTGATTAGGGAAATACTGTGCCTCTTCATGTTAATGATGTCAGTTTAATTAGGTATTGTTCACACAGCATGGACACATATTCCACATGAAAATCCACATTTATTCCGTCTCCCATTCTTTTCAGAAGGAATACACTTAAAGGGGTTGTCTCACTACAAGGAATGATTTTTATGTTAAATATCTTGCAAAAACAAGTCACTTTGCAATATGTGTCCATTAACAGTGTCCTAGTTATTCCTAGATATCCCCTCTTGTATGGGGTGCATCAGCTCCTCAGGTTGCTATAGCTACAGACCTGTTTGATCTATCCTGATAGGCTGCCATCACTGGTTGCTATAGCTACAGACCTGGTTTCTACTACAGCCTAGTAGAAGCCAGTAAACACGCCACTGAATTCAAAATGAAACCAAGAAAACAAGACTGAGGTCTGATGAATCAATGTGGTGAGACAACCCCTTTAAGCATTAAACACAGTGCTTAAAATTGCAAAATTTCCAGACATGGAAAAAATGTGCACACATTCCATGTGGATACAAAATTGTAGTGTAGACAGACGATGTAATAATTTGTGTAAATTGAGTGTTTTCTTGATAGAGATTTCAGGTTTTGCATAAATAAAGCTAACTCTGCATAATAAAGAATATGGCAACTTTGTTATCCGGCCTTGAAAGGGTAATTCCTTTTATCCTCACCATCGGAATCTGGGGACTGAGATATACCGAATCTGTGATGGGCCACCGCTGCGTATCCCCCCACCCCTCTTCCATTCCTTCCCTCTTTCTAGTCTTTTTAGTTTTTCCTCCTCTCGCATTTGGAGGCATTTTAATGTTTTGATTGACCAATAAAATGGACTATCAAGTGATGTTTCTTTCAATATTATGATAGACTTTGTTCATAGCCTGACAAATATGTATCTTTAAAGGGGGTTGTCTCACGACAAGGATTGCTTTTTATGATCTTGCAAAAAAAAGTCACTTTGCAATATGTGTCCATTTACAGTGTCCTACCTATTTCTAGATATCCCCTCTTGTGTGGGCTGCATCAGCTCCTCAGGTCACTATAGCTACAGACCTGTTTGATTTCTCCTGATAGGCTGCCAGCACTAGTTACTATAGCTACAGACCTGGCTTCTACTGCAGCCTAGTACAAGCCAGTAAACACGTCCCTGAATTCAAAGTGAAACCAAGAAAACAGGACTGAAGTGAGATGAATCAATGTAGTGGGACAACCCCTTTAATGAACCTTTGTATTGAACGTATTGTTCTGCTTTATTTTTGTGATATTCTATTGATGCACAATGTTACAAGACATTAGATGCTGACTGTTGACTGTTGAAATTTCAATAAAAACATATTGATAAAAAAAAGAGTATTGCAACTTTCTAATGTAGTATATTTTATGTTTCAATTCCTCACCACCATATAGATCCCTGTCAGTAAATGGAAAGGATTAAAATCTGTAGAGACTAATATGTCTCTCGCAGATTAGGTTTGTAATAGCTGTATTTAGTCTGGGTAATCATCTGTAAAGGAGCTCTTTCATTAAGAAAACTACATTTTACATAGGGGCTGGGACACGGATTATGCATACTTGCCAACTTTTGAAAGTGGCCTTTAGGGAGACTAAGAGTTGTACCAAAATTTGTGTACACCATGCCCCTTTAAATAAAGCCACAGCCCTGTCACAAGTCCAGGCTTACTACACACAACTGTGTAACCAATCTGGAAGAAATCTAATTGAGGGGTTTGGCATCACCCAGCTTTCCTGGACGTTGGATGCCTATTCAGCATCAAGGAGAGCTGCAAGATGCCGCCAAACTATTCCTGAATCTAAACCATTACACTTCTACTAATATAACTGCCATAGTGTGACCATATAGTGGTAGATACCAGTTGTACACAGGTTCTGCACAAAAATAAGTGATGACAGTGCAGTTACATTCATTGACTCACAGGTGACATCTTCTCTGATAGGAGTTGTTCACTTTCCATTTTCTTCTCCATCCTGTCCAGGCCGCCCTGACAACTTATTCTGGCCATGACTTGTTCTGCAGAGTTAACCACACAAACATTTTAGAATTCTAACTTCCCCAGCAGCTCTTTACTTGTGCCCAACTTTCATGGGGTTATAGGTGTTGGGGGGTTTGTGAGGTAATAGGTGGAGGTCAGGGGAGGTTTATGGATGATTAAGTGGAGGTTGTATTTTGTGTTGACACTAGAATGCATAAGATAATAGAGGGGGAGAGGCCGGAGAGTAGGGGGTACAGACCCCAATTTACATGCACAATCTCCTTGGGGGGGTGGAAGAGAATCCCTCTTGAGATTGTGCTGTCACTCTGGTCTGTGCTCCACCTAATCATTTTGTGCAGCTTAAATTTCGTACTCTGTAACCCCAGAAGTTCAGCCACAGGCATGATCTTAAAGGGGTGCAGTTAATGGAGTTTAGTACTATCATGATTGTTTTGTTCATTATTTTTATACAGGTTTCCCCTATGGACTATGTTAAATTCACTGGATTACATCGGACTAGCATTGGATCCATTTCATTAATAAGATGGTCAAAGAAGGCTGGTCAACGGGGAGAGTTTATTTAAATGAAATGTTTTTGTGTTATGTCATTGTATTTATTTACTATTTTATTTCAGTGTTAGTAATGGAGGTTTCTGACCAACGTCTCGTAGTGCGAGGACTTGGTGACAGCCAACAGTGCTTTTTTTTTTCCACCCCAAGGCTGATGCTAACCCCATATCACTATTACCTCAGTGCGCAACAAACCCGGGGTGCTGGGAAGAGCTAGGTTACCATCAGATATAGACATTCTAATGTGGTGGTCTGTTTCTGTGATGGCTGCGGGATAGTAATTTCAGAGTGGGAAGCAACCAATAATATTCATGGGGCTTGATAGTATTAGCCTGCAGCTGTTCGTTTTGCTTTGGTTGATTATGAAAAATAAGGGGAATTCCACATCATTTTTTTTAAAAATTATTTATTTATCGATTACAATGGATGAATAGTTTTTATTTTTAATAAATAAATACAAATGATGACGTGGGGTTCCCCAAATTTTTCCTTATCAGCTGAAGTAAAACCAGCAGCTGCAGCCTGATACTCACATTAGAGGGTCTGCTTGTGATGGTTACCCGGCTCTCCCCATTACCCTTGATGCATTGGGTATTGGGTTAATAGTGAGTGGGGGTTATTGTTGGCCTTAGGGTGACAAAAACTACGGCTGGCTGAGAGCAAGGGAGACATGTATGAAGGAAGGCGCTTCAAAGTGAATTGACGAGTCTCATTGTCAGTGTATAATACGCCTGATGTATGAAAGTGGAGTTTGTGCGATTGTAAATGGAGTCTAACGTTCGACGAGCCTCGCCTGTGTGTTTGGCGCATTACGATACAGGCGCATTAGTGATGCGCCTCACATGTATAAAGGCTATAGATAGGCTGGAAATTAAAGAAAAGTTATTAGAATTGCATGACAGTGAATGGAAACTATGGTACTGATCTTGCTTGGTGGACCAAAGATCCCAGCAATACCTGTGCTGTGCTGGCTCTTGCTGTATGTAGTATAAAGGGTGAGAGCAGCAAAAATAAATTTCAAATTTAATGTAGTAAAAATAAATGTTTTTTTTAAATATGAACAACATCATCAGTGGTGTAACGGGTATGGTGGATTCGCTGGACCACTGCAAGCGATGGTGTAAGCCACGCCAGGGAGCGGAGTCTAAGTAGCCCCCGGTATTCACCAGAGCATGCCGCAAAGAGGGATGGACTTGCTGCGGCATGAGGCTACCAGGTCGCTACCCCTGATGTGACTTGCTTGCGATGGCGGCCGGGGTACTGCGTGGTACAGAATCGTAATCCGGAGACAGGCAGGAGGTCAGGGCTGGCGGCAGAGATTCGTGGTCAGAGACAGGCAGACGGTCAGGGCAGGCGGCAAACAGGCAAGGTCAGGAAACGTAGCGGAACGGACTGGTACACGGGTAATCAAACGGAACTCCAATACTCTCTAGACTCACTAAACGCACACCAACAATCTGGCAGAGAGTGCAGGGGGCGTGTACAATATATAGGACCAGCGGCCGGCAATTAGCAAATTACCGGTGCACTGGCCCTTTAAATCCAGACCAGCCGTCGCGCGCGCGCGCCCTAAGCAGCGGGGGCGCGCTCGGCGGCCGGCACAGGCAGAAGCAGGAAGCACAGGAGCGTGGGCTGGTAAGTAACCTGGCATAGGGACACGGGCAGCAGTTGGATGGTCGCAGGCGGCCGAGGCACCCGCGCCGGCCCCCCTGCGAGCAGGGGGGCGGCCGCGGGGGGCGACGCCACCCGCACCAGCCCCCATGACAAGTGGCTTATTTAATGTAAAACTAGTTTTAGATTGTATTAAATTTAAATGCATTTTATAGGAGATTGTTTTATATTTTTGGGATATTATATATTTTTATATTAATTTTATATGATAACATTTTTTTATTCAATTTAAATAATTTAATTTTATATAGTTTGATAATTTTCTAAAATTACTTTTTATTATTGTACTCGTGTAAGTTGAGAAATAAGGAACATTTTTTGCCCTAATGGCAACTCTAGTTCCACTTCGACTTCTCAGGCTCAGGCAGATCACACTGAAATAGGTCCGCCTGTTCGAGCAGTAATGCTCCTAGTTTTGCCAAACCACATTCATATATGTGTCGAATAATACAAGTGTGGTGCGACAAACCCCCAGAACGCCCCCAAAACGCCCCCTCATGTTAGGCGCATTAGAAAGTGTTGTCTTACGAACAATGCGCCTAACACATTCATTAGGCGCATTAGACATTGTAGAGGGCTCACTTAGGTACATTTTACGCCAGAAAAGGGTGAAAAACCCGATCATACATGTCTCCCCAAGTCCCAGCCATGGTAATGAAGAAGAATCTGTCAGACACCCCCATTACTAACACTGGAATAAAATGGGGAAAAAAAACACAACACTAAACACAAAAGAAGGTGTTGCTTAAATAACCACTCCCTGACACTAGCCTTCTTTAACCATTTTATTACAAAAAAAAAAATAGATCCAAGACTGATTCGACATAGTCCTCCAAATCCGAAAAAGTCCAAATGGGAAACCTGTAAATAAACATAAACATTACACACATACACATATATAGTGTCAGGATACATTCATCTGGGCAGCCTCCCGTCCGTTTGGTGCAACGACCGGCGGGGGTTAATAGGTCTGGCCTGGGACCACACCCTGTGGGAGGTGCTGCCTCTGAGCGAGAAGTGACAGCTCTGCAGCCTCTCCCAACAGAGGGTGTGTCTCTCAGGCCAATTGGAGGGCCCGGACGTCGCACCAATCAGCTGCTGGGGCGGTGTCCGGGCAGACCTTTTAAACCTGTCAAAGGTGTTCCCCTTGTTGTTCCCTGCGATTCTTGTGTATTGTTGTCTTCCCGTGTTTCTGACCTTGGCTCGTTTCTTGACCTCACTTGTTGCCTCCGATTTTGTGCTGCGCTCCTGACTGTGTTTGGACCCCGGCTTGTTTCTGACCATCTGCTTGGCTTCCGTTTCTTGGCTTCTACGTTCCCGCACCGTTACCGACCCGGACTGATTGACACTATGTTTCCCCTGACGGACCCACACTTAGCAGCGTAGGGGCTGTCGTCCAGTTGGGATCTGCCTTCTAATGCAGCACACCAAGTAGGCAGGGATAGTGTGCTGGGTGGCAGTCAGGGCCCACTGCACCTCCTCTGATGTGACACATAGGCTAAATAAGCTCTCCAGTGTCCAGCAAAGCTAGGTGATGGCCATTCCCCTACCAGTAGCACCCACTTTTTTCTATCATAGGGAAACTGGGTGCTATTTGTTAGGGATTGGGCATCACCCAGCTTTTCTGGACACTAGATAGTTTATCCAACATCTAGGAAAGTTGGGTGACACCCCATCCACCCACATGTAACATACAGTTTTCCTATCTTAGAAAAACTGTGTGTCCCCTGTGAAGGATGGGCTTCACCCAGCTTTTCTGGATACTGAATAGACTACCCTGTATCTAGGAAAGCTTGGTGACACCCCACCCCCATGAGGGGCACTGTCATGGCGGCCGCGGGCACCGCTGCCCCTGCGGCCGTTTCCCTGCCTGCCAGGGCCGCGGCGCGGGCATTGCGGTCACCCGCGGCCACCCTCGTCCCCACGCCGGCTCGCTTACCTGGCCCCGCTCCGGTGAACGGTGCTCCTGTCTGTCCCGGCCGTCGTGCGCATGCGCGCCCCCTAGCGCGCGCGCGACGGCTGGTTTAAATTTAAAGGGCCAGTGTCCCGGTAATTGGCTTATTGCCGGGCGCTGGTCCTATATAATGTATCCGCCCCCGGCACCTGTTGCCAGATTGTTGGTGTGCTTAGTGAGAGTTTGGAGTGTCCTTGTGTCCGTATTGCTTAACCGTGTACCAGTCCGTTCCGCTACGTTTCCTGACCTTGCCTGTTTGCCGCCTGCCCTGACCGTCTGCCTGTCTCTGACCACGAACCTCTGCCGCCTGCCCTGACCTTCTGCCTGTTCCTGACTACGCCTTTGGATTACGACTCTGTACCACGCAGTACCCCGGCCGCCACCGCAAGCAAGTCACGTCAGGGGTAACGACCTGGTAGCCTCACGCCGCAGCAAGTCCATCCCGCTTTGCGGCGGGCTCTGGTGAAAACCGGGGGCTACTTAGACTCCGTTCCCTGGCGTGGCTTAACTACCATCGCTTGCGGTGGTCCAGCGGATCCACCGAACCGTCACAGTACAATCTGGCCATGGATTCCGCCAGGGTACCTCTGCCCGAACTCCGGGACGTTACGACGGCCGTCGCCCAGCAGAGTCAGCGCATCGACCAGCTCGCAGCCATGATGCAGAACCTTGCGGCTCGCCTACCTCCGCCTGCGGCCGCTGCCGTCCCACCTGCACCAGTTGCTCCTGCAGCCGCTGCTCCTCCTGCTCTGGCACCTGGACCTTCTCTGCATCTGCCGCTCCCCGCTCGCTATGATGGAGACCCCAAGAAGTGCAGAGGTTTCATCAGTCAGTGTTCTATACACATCGAGATGCTGGGACATCAATTTCCCACTGAGCGGGCTAAAGTCGCCTTTATTATTAGCCTCCTAACTGGCGAAGCTCTGGCCTGGGCCACTCCGCTGTGGGACCGAGGAGACCCGCTAACGGCTAACTTGCAAGCCTTCCTCCAGGGGTTCCGGACTGTCTTTGAGGAACCCGGTCGCACCTCCTCAGCTGCCGCAGCACTGCTCCGCCTCCGTCAGGGCGACTCCACTGTGGGACACTACTCTGTGCAGTTCCGCACCCTAGCCTCGGAACTAGCCTGGAACAACGAGGCTCTGGTGGCTACTTTCTGGCAAGGCCTTTCGGGACGTATTAAGGACGAGCTCGCGGGTCGCGACCTGCCTACCTCCTTGGACGAACTGATTCGGTTAGCCACCCGGATCGATATCCGTTTTGCCGAGAGACAACAGGAGCTCCGCCTCCAACGCGAGTCCACCCGACCACGCCGGCTACCTCGCTTAGCTCCTGTCTTCCAACGCCCTCCACTTCCTCCGCCAACGGTTCTTGAGGACGAACCTATGCAGGTGGAAAGGGCACATCTGACCCAGGAGGAACGCTCGCAGCGACGTCTCAGGCAGTTGTGCTTCTACTGCGGCGGTTCCGGTCACTTCATTGGAGACTGTCCGGTGCGCCCGGGAAACTCCCGCACCTAGGGCTCGTAGGAGAGGCAACCCTAGGTGTCAGTGCGACCTCTCCTCGTCTGACTCTTTCGGTTCTCTGCGGAACCTCGCCGGACAGCACCTTCCAGACCACCGCCTTCCTGGACTCGGGGTCCGCCGGTAACTTCATTAGCCATGCACTGGTGTCTCAGTACCGGCTTCCAGTGACCCCCCTGCAGAAACCCTTGTTCGTGTCCTCCGTCAGTGGCGAATGCCTCAAGGATGCCATTCGGTTCTGCACTGCGCCCCTCATCTTGCAGATTGGGGCGTTACATCAGGAATCTATGAAGTTCTTCGTACTGCCTCGATCCTCTTCTGAGATCCTCCTGGGCCTCCCCTGGTTGCAAGAGCATGCTCCGACCCTGAATTGGAACACAGGCGAGATTCTTCGTTGGGGTCCGGCCTGTCACTTACGATGCCTTCGGGCAGTCCGCCCGCTCCTTCAGATTGCCGTTACCAAACCTACGAAGTCTCTGCCAGGTCTGCCTGCTCCTTACCAGGACTATGCTGATGTTTTTTCCGAAAAACAGGCCGAATCTTTGCCTCCGCACCGGCCCTTCGATTGCCCTATAGATCTGCAGTCTGGGACTACTCCTCCTCGAGGCAGAGTTTACCCGCTTTCCGTCCCGGAGACAAAGGCTATGACCGACTATATCCAAGAGAACCTACGCAAAGGCTTCATACGCAAGTCATCATCACCTGCGGGAGCCGGATTCTTCTTCGTCGAGAAGAAAGATGGGACCCTTCGGCCCTGTATCGATTACCGTGGCCTGAACAAAATAACAGTCAAGAATCGGTACCCCCTGCCTTTGATCTCCGAGCTTTTTGACCGCCTACGTGGCGCAAGAATCTTTTCTAAATTGGATCTCCGTGGAGCCTACAATCTGATTCGCATACGAGAGGGTGACGAGTGGAAAACAGCCTTTAACACCCGTGATGGCCACTTCGAGTATCTTGTCATGCCATTTGGTCTCTGTAACGCTCCGGCTGTTTTCCAAAACTTTGTGAATGAGATCTTCCGGGACCTTTTATACGTTTGTGTTATTGTCTATCTGGATGACATTCTCATCTATTCTCCAGACCTGGAGACCCACCGTCACCACGTCCGCCAGGTGCTCAGACGTCTCCGGAGTCACCAACTTTATGCCAAGCTGGAGAAGTGTCTCTTTGAACGCACCTCACTGCCCTTTTTAGGGTACATCGTGTCCGATCAAGGGCTACAGATGGACCCCACCAAGCTCTCAGCAGTCCTGCAATGGCCTCGTCCGGTGGGCCTTCGGGCCATTCAGCGTTTTGTAGGCTTTGCGAACTATTATAGGCAATTTATTCCTCAGTTCTCATCTCTGGTTGCACCCTTGGTTGCCCTCACCAAGAAGGGTGCCGACCCCAAATCCTGGCCTTCCGAGGCTCAAGAGGCGTTCAAACGTCTGAAAGCCGCATTCGCTTCTGCCCCTGTTCTCTCTCGTCCGGACCCTCAGCGCCCGTTTGTCTTAGAAGTCGACGCCTCCTCAGTTGGTGCCGGCGCCGTTCTTCTTCAGAAGACCTCCTCGGGGAAGTTGCGAACTTGTGGGTTCTTCTCCAAGACCTTCACCCCAGCTGAGCGCAACTATACCATTGGGGACCGGGAACTCCTTGCTATAAAATTGGCCCTAGAAGAATGGCGTCACCTGCTGGAAGGGGCTCTCAACCCCATCGAAATATACACGGATCACAAGAACCTTCTCTATCTGCAATCTGCCCAGCGCTTGAATCCGCGACAAGCCAGGTGGTCGCTTTTCTTCGCTCGTTTTAATTTCTTCCTACACTTCCGACCGGCTGAAAAAAACGTCAGGGCAGACGCTCTCTCCAGATCCTCTGATACGGTAGGCTTGGAGCCGCCCCTACAGCACATTATTCCTCCGGAACGGCTTCTTGCTGCTGCTCCTGTGAACCTTCTACAGGTACCTCCGGGGAAGACCTACGTCCGTCCTGCTTTGCGGCTCAGAATCCTTAAATGGGGACATTCGTCCCAAACTGCGGGCCATCCTGGGATTCACAAGTCCGTACAACTCATCTCCAGATACTACTGGTGGCCCACTCTCATGCAAGACGTTCGGGACTTTGTCTCTGCCTGTGCCTCTTGTGCTCGTAACAAGGTCCCTCGCCTCAGACCCGCGGGTCTACTTCTGCCTCTCCCTGTGCCTGAGAAGCCGTGGACCCATATTGCTATGGACTTTGTCACCGACCTGCCGGCCTCATCCGGAAACACGGTCATTTGGGTAGTGGTTGACAGGTTTTCCAAGATGGCTCATTTTGTGCCCTTGCCCGGGTTACCCTCGTCACCCCAGCTAGCCCAGCTCTTCTTCCACCATATCTTTCGGTTACATGGGCTCCCCTCGCACATCACCTCTGATAGGGGAGTCCAGTTTGTGTCTAAGTTCTGGCGGGCTCTGTGTACTCAGTTACGGGTCCAGCTGGACTTTTCGTCTTCGTACCACCCTCAGACCAACGGGCAGGTGGAGAGGGTCAACCAAATCTTAGGCGCTTATCTGCGACATTTTGTGTCTGCCCGGCAAGACAATTGGTCTGACCTTCTCCCCTGGGCGGAATTCTCCTACAATTCCCTAGACTCGGAGTCTGCTAAAGCCGCCCCCTTTTTTATTGTGTTTGGGTTACATCCCCGCCCACCTCTCCCCCTAGCCGTTTCATCAAGTCTCTCTGGCAGGTCACTCGTCAGGCCCTGCTTCAGGCTTCCTCTCGTACTAAGGTTCAGGCCGATAGGTACCGGAGACCTCCCCCTGTATTTAAGCCTGGTGATAGGGTTTGGCTATCGGCCAGATACATTCGTTTTAAGGTTCCCAGCTACAAGTTGGGCCCTAAATATTTGGGCCCTTTTGTGGTACTGCGTCAGCTTAACCCGGTGTCCTACAAGCTCCGCTTGCCTCCCACTCTGCGTGTCCCGAACGCCTTCCATGTCTCTCTCCTCAAGCCTGTGGTGCTGAATCGCTTCTCCCGTAGATCTGTCTCGCCTTCTCCTGTGGCCGACTCGGATGACATCTTTGAGGTCAAGGAGGTGCTGGCACAGAAGACAGTGAGGGGGAAGCGGTTCTTTCTCATCGACTGGAAGGGGTTCGGGCCAGAGGAGCGTTCGTGGGAGCCGGAAGGCAATCTGTCTCCAGATCTCCTGGCTAGGTTCAAAAAAAAGAGGGGGAGACCTAAGGGGGGGGGGGGGGGTACTGTCATGGCGGCCGCGGGCACCGCTGCCCCTGCGGCCGTGTCCCTGCCTGCCAGGGCCGCGGCGCGGGCATTGCGGTCACCCGCGGCCACCCTCGTCCCCACGCCGGCTTGCTTACCTGGCCCCGCTCCGGTGAACGGCGCTCCTGTCTGTCCCGGCCGTCGTGCGCATGCGCGCCCCCTAGCGCGCGCGCGACGGCTGGTTTAAATTTAAAGGGCCAGTGTCCCGGTAATTGGCTTATTGCCGGCACTGGTCCTCTATAATGTATCCGCCCCCGGCACCTGTTTGCAGATTGTTGGTGTGCTTAGTGAGAGTTTGGAGTGTCCTTGTGTCCGTATTGCTTAACCGTGTACCAGTCCGTTCCGCTACGTTTCCTGACCTTGCCTGTTTGCCGCCTGCCCTGACCGTCTGCCTGTCTCTGACCACGAACCTCTGCCGCCTGCCCTGACCTTCTGCCTGTTCCTGACTACGCCTTTGGATTACGACTCTGTACCACGCAGTACCCCGGCCGCCACCGCAAGCAAGTCACGTCAGGGGTAACGACCTGGTAGCCTCACGCCGCAGCAAGTCCATCCCGCTTTGCGGCGGGCTCTGGTAAAAACCGGGGGCTACTTAGACTCCGTTCCCTGGCGTGGCTTAACTACCATCGCTTGCGGTGGTCCAGCGGA
This sequence comes from Phyllomedusa bahiana, assembly GCA_025379985.1. Classification (NCBI taxonomy): domain Eukaryota; kingdom Metazoa; phylum Chordata; class Amphibia; order Anura; family Hylidae; genus Phyllomedusa; species Phyllomedusa bahiana. The sequence continues at coordinate 38,337 of JAODAL010026367.1, read as the reverse complement.
TCCACCGAACCGTCACAGGCACACAGTTTTTCTAAGATAAGAAAACTGTGTACCCATCCCCCCCAACTCTGCCTCCACCCCCACTCTAAACTCACGCCCCTCCACCTCTACTCCCATCCCATCTAACCCCCACTCAATCCCTACTCAATCTGTCTCTCACATGTTCCAGGAGAGTTGGCAATTATGCGTTTAGGGTCCATCTCCTCTACCACCCTCTGCCCCTTCCACCAGTTATTTCCTTTCTCGGCAGTGACCACAGAATTCCATGTGCCCAGTACAATGAATATTAGCAGGGGCGTAACTACAGGGGTAGCAGGGGTAGCAGTTGCTACGGGGTCCGGTGGCTGGGGGGGGCCCCGCGGCCCCGGGGCAGCTGCTATCACCTCTGCTACCCCGGAGATGCCGCTCCTGGGCCCGCCGGCAATGAACACAACATTTCACTGCGGCGGGTGCAGAGCTGCGGGGCCGGTCTGTGAGGCAAGGGGGGAGGGGTGGGGGGCGCCGCCGGCAGGCTCCGCCCCCTTGCTTCACAGAGACTATCTCTTAATTGTATGCACGTCCGTGCGACGCGCATACAATTAAGATGAACGGTGGAGCAGGGAGAGCTGTGCACTCCCTGCCCCTGCCGTACATCCCTCAGCAGGCGGCGCGGCGGAAGTGACGTCATCGCGCCGCCGCCGCTTCCTGCCCTCAGCCCCAAGCCTAAAGCAGCGGGTTTGGGGGGCTGGGGGAGACGGAGCCCGGGGGGAGCGCGGCCCAGGTAAGTAATGAGTACGGGGGGGGCCCAAAAGGGGGGGGGGGGGGACTATCCTAGGGGGGGGGCTCTAAAGGAAGGGGGGGGGAGATATACAAAAGGGGTTAAAGGGGGGGGAGAACTATACCTACGGGGGCCTAAAGGGGGGGGGGGGAAAACTAACCTACAGGGGGTCAAAATTTGGGGGGGGAAAAAATTTACCTACGGGGGCTTAAAGGGGGGGGAGAACTATCCTCGGGGGGCTTAAAGGGGGGGAAAAAATTACATACAGGGGGCTCTAAAGGGGGGGGGAAATCTATCCCTACAGGGGGCTCTAAAAGGGGGGGGAACTTTTCCTCAGGGGGCTCTAAAGGGGGGGAGAACTTCCTGCAGGGGGTCAAAAGGGGGGGGGGAGAACTATCCTACAGGGGGCTTAAAGGAGGGGGGGGAGATATCCCTACAGGGGGCTTAAAGGGGGGGAGAACTATCCCTAAAGGGGGCTCTAAAGGGGGGGAGAACTATACCTACAGGGGGGGAGAACTTCCTACGGGGGGTTAAAGGGGGGGAAATTTTCCTACGGGGGGCTCTAAAGGGGGGGGAGAACTATCCCCCTACGGGGGCTCTAAAGGGGGGGGGAAATTCCCTACGGGGGGGAAAACTATACCTACAGGGGGCTCAAAAGGGGGGGAGAACTATACCTACAGGGGCTCTAAAGGGGGGGGAAAACTTCCCTAAGAGGGCTTAAAGGGGGGGAGTACTATCCCTTTCAGGGTCTCAAGGGCGGGGAGAACTTTACCTACGGGGGCTCTAAGGGGGGGACATCCTACAGGGTTGCTCTAAAGGGGGGGGAACTTCCCTCGGGTGTCTAAAGGGGGGGGGGAGAACTATACTTGCAGGGGGCTCTAAAGGGGGGGAGACTATACCTCAGGGGGCTCTAAAGGGGGGGGGGGGGAACTATCCTACGGGGGCTCTAAAGGGGGAGAAATTCCTCGGGGGTCAAAAGGGGGGAGGACTATCTTACAGGGGGCTCTAAAGGAAAATGGGGACTATACCTACGGGGGGCTTAAAGGGGGGGGAACTTACTACAGGGGGTTTTAAAGGGGGGGGGGAAACTATCCCTCAGGGGGGGGAGCTTTCCTAAAGGGGGCTAAAAAGGGGGGGGTAAAAAACTATCCTCAGGGGGCTTTTAAAGGGGGGGGGAAAAAATATCCTACAGAGGGCTCTAAAGGGGGGGGAGAACTATGCCTACGGCGTCTTAAAGGGGGGGGGAGAACTATCCCTCGGGGGCTCTAAAGGGGGGGATATCGCTACAGGGGGCTCTAAAGGGGGAGGGAGAACTATACCTACAGGGTGCTCTAAAGGGGGGGGGGGGAAAAAACTGCGGGGGCTTAAAGGGGGGGGGAAAACTATACCTACAGGGGGCTCTGGGGGGGGGGGAATATCCTACGGGGGTTAAAAGGGGGGGAACTATACTAAAGGGGGTTAAAGGGGGGGAGGACTTACTTACAGGGGGGGCTCTAAAGGTGATGGGGACTAAAACTACAGGGGGCTCAAAAGGGGGGGAAGAACTAACCTACAGGGAGCTCTAAAAGGGGGTGAGAACTATACCTACAGGGGGGCTCTAAAGGGGGGGGGAGAACTATACCAGGCTTCTCTAAAGGCTGGGAAAAACAACCTACAGGGGGCTCAAAAGGTGGGGGATTCCCTCAGGGGGCTCTAAAGGGGGGAGAGAACTATACCTACGGGGGGGCTCTAAAGGGGGGGAGAACCCTATCCTAAGGGGGCTTTAAAAGGGGGAGAAACTTATACTACAGGGGCTTTAAAGGGGGGGGAAGTATACCAACAGGGGGCTCTAAAGGGGGGGGGAGAAGTATAACTACAGGGGGCCAAAAAGGGGGGGACTATACCTACAGGGGGCTCTAAAGGGGGGGGGGGGGAGAATTCCTACAGGGGGCTCTAAAGGACGGGGGAGAACTATCCCTACGCGGTCAAAAGGGGGGGGGGGGGAGAACTATGCCAACAGGGGGCCCTAAAGGGGAGGGGGAAGGGAACTATCCCTTTTGGGAGCCCTAATGTTTGGGGGGGGGGAGAACTTCCCTACAGGGGGTCCAAAAGGGGGGGAGAAACTTCCTCAGGGGGTCAAAAGGGGGGGGGAAAGGGAACTATGCCTACGGGGGGCCCCTAAAGGCGGGGGGGAATATGCTATAGGGAGCCCAAAATCCTTGGGGGGGGGGGAACTATCCTACAGGGGGTTTTAATTCAGGGGGGGATATTCTCCCTAAGGGGCCTAATTACAGGGGGGATATTCGCCTACAAGGGGGCTCAAATCTACGGGGGGGGTATTCCCCTACAAGGGGGCTCTAATCTAAGGGGGGGGGCTATTCTGCCTAAAGGGGGCTTAATCTACAGGGGGGAAAACTTTTCGCCTACAAGGGGGGCTCAAAATTACGGGGGGGGGGAAATATTCTCCCTATAAGGGGGTTAATCTACGGGGGGGGAACTTTTTGCCTAAAGGGGGGACTATTCTGCCAAAGGGGGCCCTAATTACGGGGGGGGAAACTTTTTGCTACAAGGGGGTCTATTACGGGGGGGAAACCATTTCCCTACAAGGGGGCCTAATCTACGAGGGGGAATATTTGCTACAAGGGGGCCTAATCTATGGGGTGGGGGGACTTTTCTGCCTACAATGGGGCACTAATTACAGAGGGCCTATTCTACCCAAAGGGGGGGCCTAAAACTACAGGGGCCCCTTTTTACCTACATAGGAACCTAAGCTTGCCCCGGGGGCCCAAAGCTGTTACATCTCCCCAAGTACCTAGCTAGCCGGTGGGTGCTAAGTGCCTGTACCGCCCGGGGGCCCCGTTGTACCTAAAAGATGGGGGAGCCCATAATTACCGGGGGTAAATTTTACCCTTTTTGGGCCTTTTTAATGGGGAGTTTGTATATGATGGGAGGGGGCCCCCCTTTTGGGGAAAAACATTAAAAAAATGGGGGAGCTCGGTAATTTGTGTTGTAAATTCGTACAGGGCCGATTGGTGGATGGAGAAAGCACCCATGGAGGCCCTGGCCCAAAAAGGAAAAAAAAAGGAAAGTGAACGACTCCTAAAGGACAAGACGTACCTGTGGGGCCCCAAAAATGAAAAAACCCTTTTTGAAAAAGCCCCTGTGTTTGATATCAAACCACTATATGGTCACTGTATGGAGGAAATAAAATTTGGGCCGAGCCTGTGTCCCCGGGAAAATACCACTATATGGTCCCCTAAAATGGGGGGGTTTTTATTGGTTTTGTGTACAAAATCAGTAAATGGTGGGGGGAAATTAGTCAGTCATTTTGGTAAATGTTTGGTGGTAAAAATAGGTTCCATGTGATGTTTTTTGGGTTTAATGTTGGTCTTAAAAAATTGGGATTTTTTTGGTAGCAGTATAAAAAGGTGATAGTATGGTGGGGGTTTTGGGCCCCTTTGTTTTTAAACCCTACTTTAAAATCTAACAGCTTTCCCCTTTTGGTTTTTTACATGTTCTTTGGTCAGGGAGGGGGGTCGGGGGGGGGGGGGGGTTAGGGGGCCCCTTCCCAAAATTTTTGTTTGGGGCCCCTGGCTTCTCTAGTTACCCCCCTGAATATTAGGCAGGGTTAAAAATGATTAGATGGTAAAAGTAAAAGAGCGCTTTTTTGTGAGTTTTCTTTTGCTCGGGGCCTATATGGGGAAAAGGACGTTAAAAAATCGTGGGCCCCCTTTTTGGGGGGGGGTTTTGTCTTATTAGCCCGTCCCCAAAAAAACCGTCCCTTACGCAGAAAATTTTAAGGGGGATAACAAATCGGGTTTTTTCCAATTTCCCTTTCAAGACCCCATAATTTTGGGATTTCCCCCATCAACAAAGTTACATAAAAGCTTGTGTTTTGCGGGACAAATATTTTTAATGTTATGTATAATGTATTGGGAAGCCCAAAAAAATTATTTGTGAGGTGAAATGGAAAAAAATACAATTGCACAATTTTTTTTATCTGGTTTTGTTCTTACAGAGCTCAAGATGTGGTTTAAATTATGTTACATTTATTCTCCATTTCAGTACAATTCCTTTGAAATCTATAACGTTTTTTCTTAATACATTAAATAATATACACATATTTAAAATTGTCTTTACATCGCTTTTTTTCTTTTTAATTTTTCCACTTTTAAACCAATGTGAGGGCTTGTTTTTTTTTCAGGTTTTAATTTGGTTGAAATTTTTTGGGGCACATGAATAAACGCTTTTTTTAAAAGCAGGGCCCCCAAGGGGCAAACAAAACTCTAAAAAATGTTTGTAAGTAACAAAGATACATGAAGTGGGGTACCCACTGAAAAGGGGAATAGCAGAGGGGAAAATTTTCCCCAAACCCAGAGAGCTGTTTACAGCAGAGGAGAGGTTTTTGGGGAAACTAGTGAAGCTTGTGTAACAAACAGGAGAAAAAGGGGTTTCAAAACTCTGAAAAAAAAGCAAAATCAAAACCCGAAAATTTAAAATTTTGGGTTCTTTTTTAACCTTTGCCTCCCATCTTTAAACCCAAATTAAAGTTTTTGGGGGAAAAAAACCCTTCTAAGTGTCATTGACATTGTCAAAGAATGCACAGTAACTTAGGGTGTTTTTTTATGATTTTACACTTCCTACTGCAGACATGAACTTGCATCATAATAAATGCTCAATCATCTGCAAATACATAGTTTTACCTAAGGCTATGTTCACACGGCTTAAAATTGGACGCATTTCAGTCCGTAATTACGCACCGTAGTGCGCGAATTACGGCTGGAATACGTCCCAGTCATTACGGTAATCCACAGTTCTCATAGAGAACTATGGATTACATCTCCTCTCCCTGCTCGGCGAATCCGCCGCGAGGGGAGATAATTGACATGTCATTTTCTAGCGGCGTATACGCGCCGCTAGTAGTGATAGTCTATGGGCCGGCGAGGTGCCGGCCCCCCGCAAATAAGCCGTGTGAAGCCAGCCTAAGAATGGGTGGCAAGGATTGTATGTTAAAGGGTTTCACGAAACCGACCGTACTACAAAAAGAGGAGGGTGGTGCTTGTGGCCATCCTCCCCATTTATTTTTATTGGAGTCCCAATGTAGCCGAGCCCACTCACCAGCCCATCAAATGCCAATATTGGCATATAATCAAAATCATATGACAGAAACCTGTTAATTTAAGAAACAAAAAAACATTAGCTCTACTGTGGAAACACAGACTTTCATTGCTCTTGATATAAATGTCTAATGTGGCCCCTTTCATTCCTTAGACGGTTTATGGAATGTAATACCTCCAACATCTTTTTTCTTCCTCATATAAAAACTCAGGTTTTTATGTGAGGAAGAAAACAAAAGGTATATGGTAGCATGGGCCCAAGCAGTATTGTATGTGCCTGATAAAAAAACAAGGGTTTCAGTGAGACAAAAAATATTATATATTCATGAATACCTCATGCATCTGACCTCGGTTATTAAAATTCACAGTGATCTTCATGAAGAGGAGCATTTTGGGCCTCCACCTTCATGTGACCTTCCTCAGATGCTCTTAAAGTAGATACCATGCAGGCCTCCCTCCTGTCCAGGTCCCCAGCCTCCATACAGGCCTCCCTCCTGTCCGGACCTCGCATACAGGACCCCCTGTCAAGGACCTACCTCCAGGCCCCCCAGCCCTCCTTATAAGCCCCCACCTGTCCAGAACTCCCAGCCCCTCCGTCCTGACCCTTAGCCCCCCCCATTCAGGCCCTTTAGTCCACCATCCATCCCCCCTGTCTAGGCTCCCCAGTCCCTTCAGCCTTAGGGTATGTTCACAAGGCTTATTTTGGGGAGTATTTCGCCGTGTATTTTGCGATGTACTGCGCTTAATACTCTGCGAAATGCGCCCCATAATTACGGTTATCCATAGCTCTCATAGTGAACTATGGATTACGCCTTGTCCCCCCTCTGCGCGTACTATACGATCGTATTGTACGCACAGGGAGATAAGCATCCTCAGATGCTCTTAAAGTAGATACCATGCTTTTGTCACTCAATATTTATGTGAACCAGCTTAGGTAGTAGACAAATAGCTGTCCTAGTTATTCTGTGTACAAAATTACTATCATAGGCTGTATTTAAAAACCTTAAAAACTGTAAAAACTTAGTGCAAACATGTTAAGGAATACAAGTCAAAACTGGTGTTCTGGTAGTCAAAGAGTGACATTAAGGTAATGCAATGTAACAACACTCAGAGCCGGGATGATAGGTAGACAGAGGTAGGCAATCACTCATGCAGGGGCGTAGTTAAAGACTCATGGTCCAGGTGCAAAACTTCAGCCAGGGGCCCTTTTACCCCCAGACACCATCTGGGAGCAGGGCTGTATTTATAGGTCATGCTGCCCTAGGCACTAAACCAGAATGCGCCCCCATTGCCACGCCCTTTGCATATCATGCCACACCCCTTTACAAAAGCCACACCTTCAACAACCATGTAACGGCTCTAGAAGAAAGCTAATTGAAGGGTAGCCAGTGCCCTCTTTAGAGGTTAGGTAGCCAGGGCCCTCCTTTAGAGGTTAGGTAGTCAGGGCCCCCTTTAGATGTTAGGTAGCCAGGGCCCTCCTTTAGATGTAAGGTAGTCAGTGCCCTTCTTTAGATGTTAGGTAGTCAGGGCCCTCCTTTAGAGGTTAGGTAGCCAGGGCCCTCCTTTACAGGTTAGGAAGCCAGGGCCCTCCGTTAGATGTTAGGTAGTCAGGGCCCTCCTTTAGATGTTAGGTAGTCAGGGCCCTCCTTTAGATATTAGGTAGTCAGGGCCCTCCCATAGAGGTTAGTTAGTCAGGGCCCTCCTTTAGAGGTTAGGTAGTCAGGGCCCTCCTTTAGAGGTTAGGTAGTCAGGGCCCTCCTTTAGATGTTAGGCAGTCAGGGCCCTCCTTTAGAGGTTAGGTAGTCAGGGCCTCCTTTAGATGTTAGGTAGCCAGGGCCCTCCTTTAGATGTTAGGTAGTCAGGGCCCTCCTTTAGATGTTAGGTAGTCAGGGCCTCCTTTAGATGTTAGGTAGCCAGGGCCCTCCTTGAGATGTTAGGTAGGCAGGGCCCTCCTTTAGAGGTTAGGTAGTCAGGGCCTCCTTTAGATGTTAGGTAGTCAGGGCCCTCCTTTAGATGTTAGGTAGCCAGGGCCCTCCTTTAGATGTTAGGTAGTCAGGGCCCTCCTTTATATGTTAGGTAGTCAGGGCCCTCCCCTAGAGGTTAGTTAGTCAGGGCCCTCCTTTAGAGGTTAGGTAGCTGGGTGGGCCCCCTCACCATACCCCCCCTCCCATTTCCCCCATTCCCTCCCCCTCACCATTACTAATACACCCCCCACAATTTCCCCCCTGCCCTCCGCTTCACTTACCTGTCCTGAAGAGCGGGAGACCTCGGTCTTCTCTTCGGCGCTGTCCGTGAGCTGCTGAAGAGTGCAATGGGCGCGCTGCTCCTCTCTCTCTTTCCGGCCTGCAGCTTCCGCTCTTCAGTGGCGGGCGCGCGCTGTTAGGGAGAGGAAGAGGGGCAGCGCTGCTCCCCTCCTGTCCCAGCAGCGCACCGCACCACTGAAGGGACAGGCAGCATCCGCACAACTTGCGCTGAAAAAGATTACTCCATTATCCTTTCATGTATTGCTCCGGCTGTAGTTTAGGGTGCTTTCACACAGCGCAGTTTTGGTGCAGTTTTAACTGCGCTCCAATTAAACTGCCTTTATCACCAGCAAGCTTCTTTCAGTTGTCTAAATCATTCAGAAAGGTGTTTCAAGTAAGTAATCAATGACTGTGTCTGAAGTCTTGTGGATTACAAACACACTAATTGATTACTCACTTTCCAAACAGTTTAGAGAAGTGCAAAAAGCTTGCTGGTAATAAAGGCACATAATTGAAGCACACTTAAAACTGCACCAAAACTGCGCTGTGTGAAAGCACCCTTAATCTTATCTATTCCTATGGAGAGAACAATACAGCAATCATTATGTCATTACCTTCTATTTGTATTGAAACAATTATATTTGAGAAAATAGCAGCTGGAGAAAAGTGAGATCAGTCTCGTCGTATTCTCTCACAGTTAGAGAAGGATAATATTTTATATGTAATTTTTAATGGCATAGGACTTCTGAATGTAAAAGAAATATTGCCAAAAAAAATAGAAAAAATGGATTTCCATGAACATTGGTTTTAACAAAAGTACTCCTTTCTGATGGCAGTATCTCTTTAAATAGCAAAGGTTCCTATTCAAGAACTTGGATTATAACAAGGATTATAACAGTCTGATTGTTGTTTGGAAATATTTTATGATACGATACGATTTGCACACTTTTTCTTAGTTCCAGAAGTGCATTACTTGAGGGCATTCCTCTTGTTCTTACTTTGTAAAAGGGGTTGTTCATTTTATATTGTTTTCATTTATTATGTATATCATGGGAAATCATACAATATTGTAGTATACATGAATTAAAAATTCTTCCCCTGTGCCTATTTGAGACTAATGTAGTTGGCCCCTATTTAGGAAAAAAGATGTACAGCCCATATTCATGAGCATAGCAATGGCCCCCATGGACTAACTGTATGGACTAAACATGGCTTCAGTCATGTCACCTCCTGGCTTCGAGTAACCAACCGGGTTACATAACATCTATGGCGTAACTGAATAGAAATGATGGTGGACTAATTATTAGTAATCTGAGTATTATATCAGCCTTTTCACTGTCATGTTGTTATGATGTTGTGTTGTTAATAAAGTTAAAGAGGTTTTCTCAGTACAGGCTTTTGCAGACTTGAGCTTTCTCTGTCTCTTACAGCTTCAAATCCAGGGGTGTGTCTCTCCTCCCAGTTGGCCTGTCTTCCCTCACTGAAGACAGGTGATATCATCATTCTGTGTAAGCAGTGGAAGGAAGAGGATGTCATGGCTCTGCAGACCTCCTGCAATGGTCAGATCTCATGCCTGGAGAGCTGTCACCTCCCTCTACAAGCTTCTTGTAACTAGAACACCTGTATTGCTGTAAGCAGTTATACATACAGCCTGAACTGATGAAACAAATGTGAGAAATGCACTCTGATCCCCCTTCTGTTATCAGGCAGGAGGTAGAGGGGAACAGACTATATGGGGAGAGAAATTGGGGATTAATGAAGATCTACTAGAAGATGTCAGACTCTTATATGGAATATCCGATGATAATGTTAATACAGGCAGAGGACCCTTTACTCAATTTAAACCTAAAAATAATAAAATTCCACCTCAGGGTGACATCTCATCTATTGACATCTTTGTCTCACAGGTCACTAAGGATCTTGAGAAATTAAAAAAGTCTTTTCACAAAAATTATAACGCAGACGAGAATAAAGCTATTCGTCAATTGGAGCAAGATCACAACTTGATAGTGAAACCTGCAGACAAGGGTGGCAATATAGTACTTTTGGACCATCCTAAATACTTAGAGATGTGTCACTCGTTACTTAGTGACACCTCATGCTATGAGATTTTATCATTGGACCCCACTGATGGGTATAAAAAAGAACTGTTAATGATCTTGACGGATGCTAAAACTAAGAAACTCATATCAGCTGATGAGTTTCAGTTTTTATTCCCCAAATTTCCCAGAACTCCAACCTTCTATAGTCTGCCCAAGATTCACAAAGGGACTTGTCCCTTAAGGGGTAGACCAATAGTATCTGGGATCGATTCTCTCACTCAAAATTGTGGTAAATATATTGACCGCATTCTTGCTCCTTTCGTCCAGTCACTATCGTCTTACACCCGGGATACAACTGACCTCTTGTGTAAACTTGATGGGATACAGGTGGCACCTGGGTGCTGGCTCGCCAGCATTGATGTTGAAGCACTCTACACCAGTATACCCCATACTTTAGGTATTGAAGCAGTTAAATCTTTTCTGTCCTCGAGGGGTATACAGTTTGGCCCACACAATGATTTTGTTCTACAACTTTTGAACTTTATCCTCACCAGGAATTATTTCTTGTTTAACGGGAGGTTCTTCCACCAGCTGAGGGGCACTGCCATGGGCAGTGCCTGTGCTCCATCATACGCAAATCTGTATCTCGGCTGGTGGGAGGACCTCCACGTTTTTAGTGAGGAGCTCACACATTGGACTGATCTCATCGTTCTATGGACACGTTACATAGACGATATTCTAATTGTGTGGAGTGGGACCAAATCAGAATTTTTTGAATTTATTGATCTTCTTAACTGTAATTCCTTGGGACTTAGGTTTACTTCTGAAATTCATTCAGATACTTTGAACTTCCTGGATGTTAAAATCATAAAAGATCCAGATGGTAAAATCTCTACCACACTTTATCGTAAACCTACTGCTTCCAATTCTCTACTACACTGGAGAAGTGGCCACCCTGTGCCCCTTAAAAAAGGAATACCAAGAGGTCAGTTTCTCCGGTTACGGAGAAATTGTTCTAGTGTGTCTGAATATGAAACACAAGCTCTGGACCTTAAAAGACGATTCAGGGAGAAGGGTTATCCCGAAGATGTGATCCTAAAGGGCTTTCATTTTGCATTACATTCAGAGAGATCAGAATTATTGGCCCCTAAAACCCATGAAAAAGATCCAAACAAGGATCCTGCCAGGATTATTGGCACTTTTGATGAGGCAGCGGGAGAGGTCAGAAAGATCTTGACAAAGCATTGGGACATCCTACTGCTTGATCCAGACATACGAGATAAAGTTGGGCCTCGCCCTCTAGTTACTTTCAGAAAGGGTCCTAGTCTATACAACAAACTAGTCAAAAGTCACTATAAACCATCACCGACCTCCAAGACCTGGTTAGAAAGACAGCCGGTTGGCTGCTTTAAATGTAGTGGTTGTATTGGTTGTCCATTTCTGGAAGTTGGTAAATATTTCTCCAATCATAAAACCGGACGTCAGTTTTCCATCCGACATTTTATTTATTGTCGTTCCAAGGGGGTAATTTACCGGATTAAATGCCAATGTGGCAAAGAATACATTGGGAAGACAATGCGTGAGTTCCGTCTGGGAGACATTCGTAATGGTAGAGACACTAACGTAGCGAGACACGTTGTGTCATATCATGGCGGAGATCCCAGATGTTTAAAATTCATGGGTATAGACATGATTCTGCCCGACATTCGCAAAGGAGATCTTGATAAATCGCTACTCTGTAAAGAATCTTTTTGGATTTATACATTAAACACGATGTTCCCGGAAGGGCTTAATGACCAACTCAATTTTGGTTGTTTTTTGTGAACCTCTTAGACATTATATTATGCCACTTAGCCTTGTGCATTAATACCATTGCTGTGTGATTACACCTTCTGTGCTATGCAGATACGCTTATTATTTAATATTATTGTTTAAATACACTTACAATAATCTATTTATCTCTGTGGGACTATTAACCAAGCTCCCTTCTTTCTGTTGATGGCGCCTAATATTGCTGTCACGAGATTTTATATGTATTATATTACCTATTGTATCTATGAGCGATGTGCTGTGCATGTCCTGCTCTTAATGCCGATACGTCACTTCCGGTCCTGTGTTCACTGAATGTGAGGATATCATTTGCATGTCAGTGACGTAGTGATGAGTTCCAAGCCTCGTTTTGAGTGTCGATACGTCACTTCCGGTTCCTCGGACCCGGAACCGGCATGATCATTTTCATTTTCCTGACGTGGCATGCGGTGATTGGACTCTCTACACAGGTCTGGTAGATATTTAAGGCGGTCTTTATTTGTAGACCAGCGTGCAGCCCACCATAGCTGTAACCGGGTTTTGGAGCCGTACGCTTCATTTACAACCCTTAGCACAACACCCATAGGTAAGTTTGCATCATGTAGTGTGATAGTCTTTGTCTTTTTATGTAACTTTCTTATTGAATATTCTTTGTATATGTCTTTTCTATTCACCTTTACAGCCCACCTACCTATCCCCTGATGTAGCGTTTGTGGGTGCCGAAACATGTTGGGATTCTTGTGGTATCGTAAGTGTTATGCTATAGCGGTGTGTATGTTGTCTACATCATTATAATTCACCGCAATCATTTTGCTGCAATTATTGGATACATTGCAGCACTTCTATGCGATACTATATTTAACTCAAGGTGATGTGTTATTCTATACTTTTATATATATACTACTATCCTGATTGCTGATATTTGTCAATAGGATAATTACCATTATTTAGTGGTAGGGCTGGGTTCCTGGTGGGATCGTCCTTATCGGGACGTTTTCTCCCACATTTTTGTAGGCAGGGTCTATAGTAGGAGACCACTTCACTCTGTGGTACTATATTTATTATCTTTTGTTCCTTTCTACACACTTTTTCTCCTTGCCCTGGTCACACATACATGTTGTTTATCACTATATGTCCAGATGTGCCGTGGTCTTTTTTCATCGATCTACATATTTTTTTGGGATTATTTATTTTAAATACTATTAATAAAGGTTAATTTTTATTCCAATATATTTAGTGCACTTTCCAAACATTTTTTTTCTATGCTATATGCGGGATTTGGAATTGGTACCTATTTGTGCATCTAATTTCTTTATAGGTATCTTTGTGACTTCTTTCTCTGTCTCTTACAGCTTCAAATCCAGGGGTGTGTCTCTCCTCCCAGTTGGCCTGTCTTCCCTCACTGAAGACAGGTGATATCATCATTCTGTGTAAGCAGTGGAAGGAAGAGGATGTCATGGCTCTGCAGACCTCCTGCAATGGTCAGATCTCATGCCTGGAGAGCTGTCACCTCCCTCTACAAGCTTCTTGTAACTAGAACACCTGTATTGCTGTAAGCAGTTATACATACAGCCTGAACTGATTAAACAAATGTGAGAAATGCACTCTGATCCCCCTTCTGTTATCAGGCAGGAGGTAGAGGGGAACAGACTATATGGGGAGAGAAAAAAAAAATTGGGGAGAGATTGAATCTAGCAGCTAGAGACTCAGTAATTGCCCAGATCCTTTACATAGAACTGTCACTGGGAGATGAACATAGAGAGGAGCTTAGGCAGCCTTTATTATACAGACACAGGCATCACAGAAAGCTGATAGAGCTAGTTTCACTTTAATTTTCCACAGTTCAGAGAGGAGTAAGCACAGAGTGCAGGCAGCCAATCACAGCGCATGGGGCGTGGCCCATCCAGGGGGCATGTTCCAACAAGGCTGAACTAAATATCAGCCAATGACAGAAAAGGGGGCATTGCCTGACCTCAGTCTGCTGATTTAGCTATAGACACACACAGATTAGCTCATAGCTGCTATACTAAATGATTTAGGTAATGCAAACCAATTGCAAAAGTGCTTATTTTTACTGTCTCCATCATTACAGATATGATCTTTGTAGCAAGAAAACCCTTTTAAGTTTAAAAAACCAAACAAAGCAGAAAGTTCAGACAGCATGAAGAATTTGTGGTGACTTCTCCACAGACATGATAAGATGCTGCTGGAGGTAGTAACACTGAGAAGTTCTGCTCCTCCATACACTACTGTTACCTGGATAACAGATGTCACATGATCTGTGTGGTGGTCACATGATAAGACGTTGATGGAGATAGTAATACTGGAGAAGTTCTGCTCCTTAATAATCTAATGTAACCTGGATACCAGGGGTCACATGACCTGTGTGATGGTCACATGATAAACCACTGCTGGAGGTGGTAATACTGGAGAAGTTCTGCTCCTCCATATTCTACAGTCGTTCGTCTGTAGTGACATCTTTTGGTGTCGCTGCAGACAACGGGGTTTGCAGCGCCCGGTGCCGCAGCAGTGCTGAGACCAGGGTTGTACTACACAGCCTCCACTCCCCAGTGCTTAACCCTTTGATTGCTCTGTCAGGTGATCGGGACTCCAGTGACCCGACAGAGCCTGAAGAATGTCTGCACAGTCAGACCTGGGGACCTAGAGTGGCCCCAGGGCTGTCTGTGTAACAAGCCAGTGATCAGGGCACACTGTATGCTGCCCTGATCGCTGCCTGTGTCAAACTGACACAGATTATAATGTGTGTATATATATATATATATATATACAGTATATATATATATATATACTGTATATATATATATATATATATATATATATATATATATATATATATATATATATATATAATATATATATATATATATTTATATAAAAATATGCTAATACATTACTAAGTGCAAAAAAATTTGTAACACAGTTATCCCTTCATGGGATTAAAAAAAAAAAAGAAGTAAAAAACATTAAAAAAGTGTAGAAAAAAATAAACAAAATAAATAATAATAAAAAAAATGTAATAAAAAATAATTGTGCATACATTACACACACAAAAAACACTACAGATATTAGGTATCCACATGACCATAATAACCTTTAGAAATAAGTTATTAAGTGTGAAATGTGAATGGTGTAAAAAAAAATAAAAAAAATAAAAAAAATTCTGCAATCATTTATAAGTGAACTTAAACTATTCCACCTAAAAGTACAACTTGTCCCGAATAAAACGAGGCCTCTTACAACTGCGTCATTGAAAAATAAAAAAGTTGTGACTGTTGAAAAGTAAGGAATCACAAACTAAAAAACTTTGCTGGTCTTTAAGTGCTTTTCAGGCGTTCAGCTTAAGGGGTTAAGGATGCTTCAGAGATTATGTCTTCTCTAAAAAGCGATAGTTTTTTGGATGTTGTCTGATGCAGTGAATAACTACTGTGGCATTAATTACTTGGCTTTATGTTCATGGGCTTGGAAGTCCCTTGCCTTCTTTGGTGTTACATTTTTGTGAAATTGAGATAAACAATGCTAGGCCTCACTGAGTGCATGTTACTTTAGTGGCAACCTAATTTTTTTTTTATTATTTTCATACTAGTACCCATTTAAATAAATGGTGACATAAGATAGTGGCAAGTGATGGCCACAGCCAACCAGCAGCTGTAGTGGTGACTTTCCCATTTGGAAGAAGCAAGAAAACAAGACCGGTGGAGGGTGAGAAACCGCAGCACTGGATGCGAGGTGAGGGGAGAGGTAAGTATAACTTTTTTATTATAAATGGGCACCATTATGATAAACATAAAAAAGAAACTGGTGGGCAACCTCTGAAACGCCTTAGAGATGTAAAGAAGGAATTTAAAATAGAAATAGGAAGTACCTGTATAAGGTATGATAGAATAGTGAAAAACCATCTAATTCCATTGTTATGGGCTATACATGACACAAAATTGACAGTCTATGGGTGATATGTATGAACTTTGGCACTGAAAGGCCAGTTCTAAATCGCTTTAAGGTAGTGTAGAAGGCACCAGAATGTATGAACCTGTTCTTCTTCAGGTCATACATACAGGTGCAGTGTAGTGCCAATACGACAAGTCTGGCTCAGGCAGAACACCTTTAGGTTGGTCTGCCTGTTCTAACTGTTCTGGTTTGTCTAGTTCTACGAATGTGGTGCGACGCCCCCAGAATGCCCCAAATCTTTGTCGCATTCCAAATTGTCGGGGCCGGCGCCGATTGGAATGCGACTGTTTATACATCTATAGAACAGGGATACAACAGAGTTTTGGCTCAACGTACGCCAGAAAACTAGTGCAGCCCCATTCATACATGTTGCCCTATGTGACTGTAGTATTGCTAATATTGGTTACTCGTAGTTTTATAGTAGAGATATGCTGGTTGAAATATTTATTACTAGATAGACAATATAGTTTCCTGACAAATTGGGAGGTTTTATCTAGTTTTGATGCTTCTTCTCAAGAGAGGAACATAATAAATAATTCTGATCTTATTGTGAAAATGGAGGTACAACTCTAAATCAGCTCAACATCCTCCACCCTGAAGAGCAAAATTTACTAAGCAATCAGCTAAAATTCACCTTAATTCACAAAGTACTGGGCTCATGGTAACAAATAAAAGAAGTTTGATTGGACCCCTAGGAAAGCCAATGCGCACCAGCGAGTGTGGTGTGTATTTTGCTTTTTGTTACAGCCCTGAATCTATATTTTCTTATTGTGTTATCCTATCATCCTAATTATTTGATTTTGTTAAATATTCAGATCTTGAAATATTATGCTCCTATACTTGTTTATTGAGAAATTTATAGTAAGTATTTGAATGAGATTATTACATCATGTCTGAGTCCTACATTTGGTCAATAACATCTTTTATATAGAGTTTTTGTTTTCCATTATATTCGATTGCAAATGTTTAGCGGGATGAGATTGTTGTGGGTTTATAGCATATCACCTTATCAGATGTATATGTTGAATGCTTTTAGTGGTTTTAATCATGTTATCTAAAGACTGTTTTTCATTTTTGTAATAATTTATGGAGATGCAATTGGATTTCTTGTCCCTCTTAGTTCTTTTTGCATGGCCTTATATACTTGGGTTACTAGGTAGCTCTCCATCTTCTGGCTGAAGAGGATCGTTGGCCTCATACATGGTGCTTGTGCTATGAAATGCTATATGTGTTAAACTGTCAATACAAAGTTGCATTTTAAGAAAGATTGAAGAAAATGTCTCACTTTTTTATGGCAATTTATAATATAGAGGAAATTGAAAGAGCAATTCTTTTATACCCTGAGATAGTTAGAGATGTTGCCCATGTAGTCACTGCTTTGCCACCAACCCAAGTTAGTGTAGAGAGGCCTTCTCGAGCCTGGAGATAATGAGATTGGATTTGAGGTCATCTATGAAGGAGGATCTGATGGAGGCGATACTATTTCTCAGAACAAATTCATAGACTCCACAAGTGTTATTCAATACGTTTTTGTTGAAAAAAGTTTTGTCACACTTACTACAGTGTTTTGCATATTTACAATTTATTAAAGTTTTTTGTGTTATAAAGTCGTATCCAATAAATATATTTTAAACTGACAAGCATAAGGGTAACAATGTTTTGAACTTTTGAGTTTCAGGCTCCATATCTCACCATCCACTACAGCTTTGAACGTGAGACTACCATCATTTTATAGACAATCATCTTGGCTATCTCATACATAACTTTGACCTGCAACTATTTAGTATATGCTTAGTTCTGATGTAACTGCATTGTTACCGTTTTGCTCCTGGTGGTGGAACAGTCTTTTTCTTCTTGTTACTACAAATTACAACCTGTACTCACATTCCCTAATAGCTCCGTGTGTTATTAGGCTGATTCCCAAGTGAAAGGTCACTGGTTTGAGCAGCCATGAAAAATATTTCCCAAGGAAAGAGAAGAAGCATAATCCAGTTCATCGATAGCATCTCTCTGGGCCAAACTGCATCATGTGAGACCATGACAACTGGAAGAATATGAAATGAAGTCCATCCATCCATTCAAAAGCCAAGAGGTGGACGTCCAGGGAAAATATCAGAGTCAACAAGTCGGCTCATCACAAAGTCTATCAGTTCTAATGCGGCAGACCTGGCAGTGGAGGTGGCTTGTAGGCTTTGTAAGAGTGAGATCACAGACATCCATGCAAGCATCCTGCGGTGCGCATTGCACAGGTCTGGAATGGTGGCCCGAAAAAAGGTGAAGAAGCCTTGACTTCAATCTCGTCATAAGAAGCGTTGGCTCGAGTTTGCAAAAAAGTATGAAAAATGGAAGATTGGAAACTGGTGATTTGGAGCGAAGAGATGAAAGCCAATAGACCAGGCTCTAATGGGTGTAAATGGGTTTGGAAGAATCAAGGGAAAATGGGGCTAAGGGATCGAGAAATTGAAGAAACTGTCAAGTTCGGTGGAGGAAGCCAGATGATATGGGAATGTTTCACAGCCAAAGTTGGATACTTGACCAGGATCAGTGCTGATCTCAATGCTGAGCTATATGTATGTATTCTACAAGATGAGTTACTTCATAAACTCGAGTACTATGGGTATGTAAAGGATGACATAGTGTTCAGTACTATGGGTATGAAAAGGATGACATAGTGTTCCAGCAGGACAATGACCTGAAGCATATATCAAGGTTGGAGAAGGAATAGTTCAATGACACTGAGGTAAGGTTGCTGTATTAGTCTCCACAGTCCCCAGACCTCAACCCAATCGAACACTTGTGGGTAAAGTTGAAGAAAAAGCTATACTCATACCCAAATCCAGTCTGCACCAACATTGGGAACGTGTAGAAGAGACCTGGGATCAGATTTTGGTCAAGACATGCTTGAATCTGATCCAGAGCATGCCCAGAAGGATTCAGGTAGTGTTGAAAGCCAAAAGGTGGATTTACCAAATACTAACAAAATAATAAAAATTTAAATTTTGATTTTTAGGAGCAAAACAGTAACAATGCAGTTACAGGAAAGAATCTGCAGAACTAAGCAGATGCCAAGTACTTGCAAGTCAAATTTATGTAAAGTATAAGTTAGATGATTGTCTATAAAATGATGGTAGTCTCATTTTCAAAGCTGTAGTGGATGGTAAGGTATGGAGCCTGCAAATGAAAATTTCAAAACATTGTTACCATTTTAATTGTTAGTGTATATTCTACCTAAAGAGCCTGATTACTGTATCATAAGGTGATAAAAAGCCTGATGTTACCATTTTACTACAGTAAAGTTATAGCTTAAACATGTGCCATGTATGAGGGAGTCGGGAGTCGGAGTCAGGAGTCAGAGTCAGGAAAATTGAGGAGGAGTTGGAGTCAGAGCTTTGGGTTCAAAATGTTTAATAATGTTTATTAATAATTGCACTGTTTTCTACTATAATTTTCTACTATAATTTTTACTATACTAAAATGTTCTAAAAATGACCCCACATGTCTGTAAATAGTGTATTGTCATGCTGTTTTGAAGAAATGTAACCAGCTGTAGTCACTGTAGTCACTGTAGTCACTCACTGGCGGCAAAAACTATGACAACGCAGGGTGGGGGTAGATTAGAAGTTTATTAAAGATAGGTACATTGGTTATTCTGGGTCATCTCCTGAGTCTTTTCTGGGTTAGCTCTCTGATATCCACCTTCAGAGTATCACTGGCATCATCTGCAGCTGTCAGTGAAGCGATCCACCATGCTATCCTGACATTGGCTTTGCTGCCTATGGGCTCAGAGGGCAGCTTTAACCCCTTATCTTCCCCAACCACATGGGATTGGAGTGATAAAAAGGTAGCTACGTGAGGGACTGAGTTTAGGAACATCCACCTGCCTAGGTCTACAGAGTGGCTGCAACTGGAAGTACGGTGTTGTAACATGAAGGATGCCCACTGCCATATGTATAACAACTTGCGAGGGAAAGTAAAGAGGCCTAAGATGATTTTAATCAGTAGTCCTATGTCTCCTGCCTGCTTATTCTGCACTGTACATCAAGGGCACCTCGCACACCATCCACCGTAGGCAGTCGAGGGAGAGACCAGCTACAGAGTGTGCCCTGGGGGATCAACTACCACCAACATCTTAAAGTGCAGACCCCCTCTACACTGATGCTGGATCAGGAGAAGCACAAGAAGTGCGGTTGATGTGAGTGTTAGTCGCTGTGACCAGAGTGACAGTTTAAGCTGTAGCTACCTCTGCTTCCAGCTGACTTCTCTACCCCTCTCTGTGCCCGGTGCACCACAGATCTTATTGGCATGGTTAGTACAGACATAGTTCAACTACCATACATGGAAAAGCTGCAAGAAACTTTTAACTGAAGAAAAAAAATTATATCCAACCCTCTACGGTAGACCATGTTAATGGATAGAGGAAGGGGTGTATGATCTGATATGATCATGTTTTCAATTTTTTAAGATTTCAGTTTTTTCCTGTAAAGACTGATGGAAGATTATGTAATTTATCCTGGACCAGTAATGTTGCTCAAGAGAATAAAATGCCACCGCTTTTTGTAAGATTACTGAGTTTCCACGGGTCTACTATGTTGGCAAAGGAGACTTTTAAGAAGTGTGAAAGAGACTATGATGGGTATGCAGCTATTCCATTGTGGAGAAACCATGGCTAACAAAGACATTTAACAATCGTTAAAATAATCAAGGTGTATGTTATATAGGATGAGCTTTAATATATTCTGCTTTTAGATGAAAAACAAAATCATTCATGATTTTTTTATTTTTCTTGGCAGAAGTCATCCAGTAATGTTAAAACAATGTGGCAACAATGTGATTATTCAAGTAAAAGCACTATGAAAGCAATATACTTTAGAATATAACTAACCCCAAATCAAGGGCTGAGGTAACATACAGACCAAACCATGTAACCTGTTCTCCAGTGTGAAAAACCTACGTCTTAGATTACTCTATATCAGGAAAGCAAGAGAAAATTATTTTAAACTGCCCATTCTGGGAAAAGCACCTTAAATCTTCCATTTCTGTTTTGACATTGCTCCCTGAGCAATCAGGAGGATTGATGAATGGGTGATCTCAGTCTAACCACTGTTGACCTTTGGTTACTGGAGAAGATGTTTCTTGCACTTAGGTTTTCCCATCTGGTAGGACGATACAAAGTATAGTAGGGCATTAGAGTTAGAACTTTATGCCTCCCATGTACGGAGTAGTGCAAACTATACTGAAGGTGGTCCTCTTGCATAGGGCTTCTGCAGAATAATTAGCACATATGGTCACCTTGGATCCTGTTATTTCTGCAGGAGATTACTGGTCTCTGATGGAGTGTAGGATATCCTCCTTATCACTATAGTCCAGGTAACGCATCATAACCTGTATCTAGTCTTTCTATCATCTAACTAAATGTGTGGTCACCATCTAGTCAGGCCTTGTAAAGCATCAAATGTTGCTGTGGGGAAGTTAACACCCCATAGACTACATCCCTCAATAGAGTAAATGTCCAGCTATCTGTTGAAGTGCATTGTGTCTTGGTGGAATGGAACTGCCTCCTCTCCAAATTTACATACTAGAACCGCAAGTCTCCTGGTATGCATTTTATAAGTGGGACAGAAGGGCATGGCAGCGTGTGCTATTTTGTCCCACAAATGAAATTCATGCAGTGTAAAAAAGGGCAAAAGTAATTATAAGTAGCCTATGTCAATTGCATCCTATAGCTATGCTGCAGGTGCTGTGGGCTAAATGTTTGGTCAGTTGCACCCTATGGCTATGCTGCAGGTGCTGTGGGCTATATGTTTGGTCAGTTGCACCCTATGGCTATGCTGTAGGTGCTGTGGGCTATATGTTTGGTCAGTTGCACCCTATGGCTCTGCTGCAGGTGCTGTGGGCTAAATGTTTGGTCAGTTGCGTCCTATGGCTATGCTGCAGGTGCTGTGGGCTATATGTTGGGTCAGTTGCATCCTGTGGCTATGCTGCAGGTGCAATGGGCCAAATGGCTGAATATCTTTTTACTGGTATTCAGGTATACTTACAGTGAATGGGGAATTTGATGTGGACAAAGCCTCAGCAACAATTGCTACACGTGACAATGTCTCCTTTCAGAAACAAAAGTTGAGTACATGGCTCACATCAGATATGTACATTTTAACCAGTTTACTTGGCAATGTTCAGGTGAGTGATGCAACCTGAATCTATTTTTGCGCATACAGAATCCCTCCTTAGAGGATTATTGAGTTGACACCAAGGCCTGTGTGCTGTCAACAGACTTGAAGTGACCTTTCACTTGTTGCAGTAGACAGATTTACTCAGCCTTTAGGTTATGAAAAGCACATTGTGTTTTTAAAGTCCTGACCTTTATAGCTCTCCTTTCTTTTTATTCTTATACAGTTCCACTGGGTTTAGAACCTTGTGCAGATTTTCAAGGATCTTTAACTGAACTACAAAATATCTTCATATCTTAGAAGCATGTGTAACTGATGCAGGACAAACAATGTGCCTCTTCAAAAGGATATAATCTAGATGTAATAAACATAATAGATTTTATGTAAGGAAAACCTTATGATAAAGAAGCATTATATTAAATTGGATATTCACATCAGTTATCATTTGGATTGTGGATGGTGTGTTGCTGTCCACAGAAGATGGGGAGGTGGCCATGTTTGCTCGGTGTTCTCCGTTCTCTTCTATGGGAGGTCCGCATACGACTGAGAAAATGTGCTTGGCTGTACTACCATAAAAATAAGAGCTGTGCAAGTGTGGCTACCAGTGAGCCAGACAACCTGGAACTTGAGTGACAGAAATACCCGAATGCAAATAAACTTTAAAGGAAACTTGTCACGTAGGTTATGCTGCCCTTGCTGAGGACAGCACAAGATAGCTATGTGCCGCTCACCTCAAGAGGATGGCGGGCGATCAGAAAAAAGGATCAGAAAATTGGATCATGCAGGTTCATTATCATCTCTGCCTTCCTGATTGTATATACAGCACTTAATAAGCACTGAAACAGATAAGTGTTGCAGCCGGCGTGCTTTAAGGGTTTCATCACACTCCCTGCGATGCTGAATCTCCTAGGCCAAAAGTCTAGACTTCTGACTAGTGTTGAGCGATTATTATCGACAAAGTTGAAATCGGCACGGTTTTTATGGTGATCGGATTTTTTAGATCATGCGATAATTTAGGTTAAAATCTGTGCATCATCTATTAAGATCGCGCCATTTTCGGCGCTTCCTGTCATTTTGGCGGCCAGCAAATCAGCTTACAGAATAGAGCAGGGTGAGATGTGTGTGCGACGTCATGACTGGATGTGTATGGTTGCGATTGGCTGGAGAAATCACATGACCTCGTTTTACATAGAACAGCGTTTCCTGTTCAGCCTCAGTCTCTCAGCGTCTCAGAGCAGAAGGACGTGCGCTCTGTTTGTGTCCAAACAGCTCAGCGAAATTATTATATTTCTTCACAGAGAAACCTCTACTATTAGCTGTGATCCTTACAATTTAGTTAGATTAGAGATTGGAAGATTTTATATAGTTAGGTAGAGAATTTTAAAGGAGCATCTACCGCTGTAAAGTCACGGGGGGGGGGGGGGAGCGGAGGGGGGCCCCCGCGGGCGAACACAGACAAGCTCTATAAAGAATACTGGATAAAGTTCACCAAGACTTAGTGTAGACATTGCACTGCAATAGCTTTATTATTAACAGTTTTCTATTGAAATATTTCCTGGATATTGGGCAGCCTGAACTTATAGGATACACATCTTTTCTAGTAACTGCAGGTCTCTTTGTTAGGTGCAAAACTCCACTTTTATTATCAGTATACATTTCAGATAGGTGTTCATTTTCAATTTTGCCCATTCCACCTTTGTTGATATATCCACCTTGCACTTAAATTTGAATCCAGCAATTTTATAGTCACCACAGGTGAATTGAAAGGTGCCAAAAATATCTTGTATTATACGAATACATAACAGATACGTGTTTTTTTACTTTGGCGCACTACAGCTTTGTTCATTGAGGCAGCTTGCACTTAAATCTGAATACAGCAATTTTATAGTCACCACAGGTGAATTGATAGGTGCCAAAAATACCTTGTATTATCCGAATACATTTCAGATACGTGTTTTTTCACTTTGGCGCAGGCCAGCTTTGTTGATAGATCTACTTTGCAGTTAAATTTGAATCCAGCAATTTTGTAGTCACCACAGGTGAATTGATAGGTGCCAAAAATACCTTTTATTATCCGAATACATTTCAGATACGTGTTTTTTCACTTTGGCGCAGGCCAGCTTTGTTGATAGATCTACTTTGCAGTTAAATTTGAATACAGCAATTTGATAGTCACCACAGGTGAATTGATAGGTGCCAAAAAAATCTTGTATTATCCGAATACATTTCAGATACGTGTTTTTTCACTTTGGCGCAGGACAGCTTTGTTGATAGATCTACTTTGCAGTTATATTTGAATCCAGCAATTTTGTTTTGATTTGAGGGATTTGAGAATAGCTGTGATTTGCCGTCTTTTAATAAGAGACTTTCCAAAACTCTTCCATACCTTCTCAAATTTTTATATTTCTGAACATGGAGCGAAATTCAGGTGGTAAGCGAGCAAAGAGGGGGTAGGACATGGAGGTAGAGGTACGAGAGAAGGTGCTCCTTCCAGTGCTGGCGACAACACGCATGCCAGCGGATCGTCAGTTGCAGGACCGTCAGGCCTGTCATCGCTGGGTCAGGGCCCTGTGAATCCAGTAACGAACAGTGTCGCCAATCTGTCCTTCAGTAGTTAATGCAATCTGTATCCAGCAGTCTTACCTCCTCGTCCTCCCAGTCACGGCCACAAATGTCGTCATCAGCATCACCAGCATCCGTCCAACATGAAGCAGCCCAAATGTCAACTTGTGTACCCACCACTGTGGATAATCCATTTTCTGAAGACCTCTTTGATGACAAAATGCGGTTGGGGTCAGAAGGCATGTTAAAAGATAAAGAGGCCAAAGAGGATGATTTTCTCTGCTCTGACGCCCAGTTACTGATGCCATCAGAGGAGGAGAAGGAAGCCGGTCAATCGGCAAAAATCCTGGGCGGTCGGCAACGCCTTGCAGTCCCTCTTGCTTGTAGCCCGCAGCTCCTGGATGCAGAATGTCAGGACGACGAAGTCACCTGTGTTGATGATGATGATGACGACATTGCGGATCCAACGTGGTCTTTTCAGCAGAATTTGCTTGCGAGCGCTTCATCACTGGATGAGGAGGAAGACGATGGGGTAGTGTCAGTACGGGTTCCGCCTCAAAAAGGGAGAGGGCGGTCGCAGAAGTCCGCTGATATGATTCCGCCAGCCACGGTCAGTGCAAACCCCGCTCCTCGCTTATCGCCGTCAAAAAGGTCCAGGACCTCTCAAGCCTGGGCCTTCTTTGACCAAGCCTCTGATTCACCCAGCGATGTCATATATGCGCCTATGCCGTAAACGCATAAGTAGAACCTTAGGTGGTTAACCACCACCAACATGTCTAGTCACATGCAGCGAATGCATGAGTTGAAATGGAGGCAACACTTGGCCAGAAAAGGCCAGACCGACGCCGGGCCTCCAACCACTGTCACACCCTCTGCCCTCCCCCTCCTCCTCCCCACCACCCCCAAGCGTTCCTAGTCCCCCATTTTCTTCAAAACTAAACAGGGATCACCCCTCCGCTTCATCTCCCCCATCGCCCGAGTACCACCAGCACCCCCAGGGGGCCCCATCCTACCCCTTCCCCTTCCGCCATTTTGACGACCTGCATGGTTTAGGGGCCCAGTCTAGAGCCGCCTTCTTTTCTTCCAGGTTTGGGGGGCAGAAAAAAAAACATTTTAACCCAAACCACCCCAAAGCCAAAAGCCTGAATGCGGCTTTTGCCAGGCTTTTGGGCCCTTTGGGAAAAATTTTCCCTTTTTCCGTCGGGTTTACCAGAGGGGTTCCGCCAGGGCTTTGGCCCTTCCCTGCCCCAATCCCAATTGTAGCAGGTATTTCTTTCCCAGAAAAGCCGCCCCCTCCCCGGGGCCAGCCACGGTCATCAAAAATTTTCAACCCGCTTTGTCTGCGTTTTGGGCCCGGAAAAGTCCACGACTACCAAAAACATGGACTAGTTAAGCACACCAGGCCGCTATACCCTCGTGACGGGCTCATGGGTAAAGCGGGGTTTGGAGGGTCCCGGGGGGTGCCGGTGGCTCTCAGGCTCGGCCCCACCCCTCTTCAAAACCCCCGGGGATGGTGCAGGGTTTTTTCCCCCCAAGGTCCCTGGGGGAAATCAGGGCCCCAGGGGAAACCAGGCCGTTTTTAAAATTTAAAATTCGTTTTGGGGGACCGTCCAAACACAGGTCAGGAGCGGTGGAGGGCCCTCTCCGAATGAGCCCCGAGCGCTGGCTGGGTGCCAAAAACCCTTGTGCCAGGCAAGGGGGTGTGCGAAAAAGGGCCCGAAATCTGGGGGCCGCCCAAAAGATGGGGTAGGCTGAAGCACACCCCTTTTGCCTGGCACATGTCTTAACCTTGCCCGCCCAAAAATTTCCCTAAAGAGCTACCCGGGTCGGGATGCCTGTTTAGGAAGGCCCCAAAGGGCCAAAGTTGGGACTTCCCCCTGTTCGCACCCTGTTTTAGCCCCCGCCGGGGCGCGTTGCGCATCAGTCCCTCCCCGAAAACCGGGTTCCCCCATTGTTGACGGGGGCAAACACCTGGAATTCCCCCTCCACATGCCCCAGCAAATTGTGGCAGCACGCAATCCCCATTTAAAACAGTAAAAATTGACCATGGCCGAAAAGCAGCGGTAGGGCCCCTCGGGGTTTTGAGCCACCGGGATTTGGAGGCGGGTTTGAAAGAGCTCTGCACCATCCTTCCCTTTTTTTTGAAGAAAAAACCAAAAGGGTCAGTCCCCTTGTCAGCATGAGCATTGGGTGATTTTAGTTCGGGGAACGACGTTTGACACCGAAACAACAGGTCCCGCCAGCGCCCGGAGGGGGGAGACGGACACAGATGCGGAAAACGGACCCTTTCTTCCGTCAAATCCACAAGGCCCGACAGTTTCACAATTTCATCGGTCTTCATTAGGCAGTGGTTGGGGGCCCAGGGCTAGTGCAAGGTGGCGCATCAGCTCCCCAGGGTGCATAATCCCGGGCAATTTAAAGGGCGGTTGAAGCTGTCCCGGGGAACGGGGAAAAGGAGGAGGAGGTATTCCTAGACCCCGACGCCCCGCCTTGGAAAGAGGTTGGCTGAATTTGAGGGGGGAGGAGGGATGGGGAAAAGATCATTTTCCCTATTGCCCCTCGCCCCGGGAGGTTTGGGGAAAAAAAATAAAGGGCTCCATCTTAACATGAGTGCTTGGTGCTCCTTTTCCCCTCCAAAAGATCCTCGCTTTAAAGGGCCCATCAAAATGAACAACAGTTACGGGGGGCCCAAACCCCCCCCGGATCCCCGGTAAAAAACAAAACTCAGCATTTTTCCTTCCCCAACCCCCCCAAATGGGAAGAAAAAAATGCGGGAAAATTTGGAGCCCCTTGCTGATTGATCAATGGAGAAAACTGTTGCGTCTGCTTCACTTTCCCCCAAATGTCACGGGAAACCCAACATAGCGACGTGACAGCAGTAGGGGTCCAAAGTGGGCGTAGGGGCAGCAGCAGCAAGGTGGCAGAAGCCTTTTTTGGGTGCCTTGGCAAATCTTTTTTTTCCACCTCATCAAGACATGCAATGCAGGACCAACATCCAAAACAACAGGGGCCCATTTAAAAGATCTTTGGTGCCGACTTCTGGGGCCCTCAAAAACCTTTTGTTTTTGAAGGGTTTTCCGGACCCAATAGATTTCGGGTACCCAAAAAATGGACGAATGGCCCGACCCTGGCCTTTCCCGCCATAGAGGTGTTGTCATGCCCAGCACCCCAGGTCATATTGAGCGGCCCTTTTCAGCACACTGGGGGAGTCATTACAACAACGGCACCCGGTTTCCACAGATAATGGGTCTTTTGATTTTTCAAAAAGGGATGAATCGGGGCGGGGGATCTCTGAGGGAATTTGGGGCCCCCCCCAATTGCCGAGGACACCGATTGGGTTTCCCGACTATTTGCCCATTCCTTTTCAAACAAAAGGGTCCCTTAAAAAATGTTTTTTAAAATGATCATTTTTTTCGCAATTTTTATTCTCTTTTCCCCAAAAAATTCATTTTGCTGGTTTTGCGTGAGGGGACCCTTAAAAAACAGCAAGGTTTCATTACAACACCGTATTCCCTTTACTCACTTTTTCTTTAGAAATTTTTTGCAATTTTCAATGGTTTTTTGGGGGATGTTCTGTGGGGTACAGCTTAATTAGGGCCTTTTTGGGAAAAGAAATGTGGCTTCAAAATGGCATTTCTCCCTCACAATTTTTTAAAAATTTGGGGAGAAGTCATATTTATAATTTTTTGGGATCAGTTAGCTGGAGATACAGCCCAAAAATCATGGTCCTTTTGGGAAAAGAAATGTGGCTTCTAAGTGGCATTTCTCCCTCACAATTTATAACAGTGGCGAGAAGTATTTTTTAAAAATTTTTTGGGTCATGATCTTTGAAAAAACCCGCAATACTAAGGTCCTATTATAAAAAAAATGTTGTTTTTTAACAGTAATTTTTTTTTCACCCTTTGTCCAAAATGACTCAAGGGTAATTTCTTTGAATTTTTGGGGATTTTGCTTTTAAAATGCACTTTACTACGGGGCCAAATAAAAAAAAAAATTTGTTTCTAACGACCCTTTTTTTCTTCCAAAAAATTTTTCCAAAAATCTCAAGGGTCATGCTTTTAATTTTTGGGGGCATTTTGCTTTTGAAATGGACTTTTAATACCGGTCCTATTAAAAAAAAAAAGTTGTTTTTAACAGCATTTGTTTTCGCAATTGTCAAAATGGTCCAAAGGGGGTTTGGGGCTGTTAGAAACAGGGAAAAGGTAGGACACTGTTTTGGGCACCCAAATTTCAAAATGACTTTTTTTTGCAAGATCTTTAAAATTTGCTATCAACCCTGTATTGAGGGAAAAACCCCCTTAATACAATTAAAAAAAGAGAAACAAAAAACCCTGGTGGGTTCCATCCCATTTTAAAAAAAGTGTTTTTTAGAATTAAACAAATAAAAAACTTGCATGAAAAAAATAGCTTGGGAAAAAAAAATTCCCTGAATTTTTACAAGGGGGGTACCGGAAAAAATTTAACAGATGTTTGGTTAATTAGAGGACAAAGGGGTATGGTCACGGGGCAGAGAACAAAGTATAGGGGACAAATTTTTTTCCCGCACGTGGAGTAAAAAAAAAAAAAAAAAAAGAATGCCAAGAAAAAAGGGGGCCTCGGGTTTTAAAAAGGAGCGTTAACCCCCAGTTAAAAACCAAATGAAGCCCAATTGGTTCCCCCACTCATTCGGGGGGGGCCAAACGCTACCCAGGGCAGGGAAAAGTATATGTCCAGTGAAAAATTAAAAGGGGGTTGAAAGACTCCTTTTTCCAGCACTTTTTAAATGGGGGGTCTGCAGGTTTGGGGCCATGCTTGGCCCCGGACTTTTATAGTCAATGGGCCCGTTCAACTAAAATGGTGGTTGAAAGACTCATTTTTCCGGGACTTTTAAAAATAGGGGTTTTGCAGGTTTTAAAGGTCATTTCCCGTTTGGGGAGGACAGATATAGTCAATGTCCCGTGAAACTTTAAAAGGTGGGTTTAAAGCTCCTTTTCCCGGCACTTTTGAATCTGGGGGGCAGACATTTTTAAAGGTCCCTTCTGCGGGACAGGGAAAAATTTTTGTCAATGTCCCCGTGAAACTAAAAAAAGGGGTTTTAAAAAACCCTTTTTCCCAAAACTTTTTAAATTTGGGGTCCCTGCGGGGTTTGGGGGGTCATTCTGTGGCCCCGGGCCGGTTTTAAAATCAATGTCCCGGGGAAAAAAATAAAATGGTGGTTGAAAACTCCCTTTTTCCCGGGACTTTTTTAATTTTGGGGGTTATGAAGGTTTTGGGGGTCAAAAGGTGGCCCAGGAATTTTATAGTCAATTTTCCCGTGAAACTAAAAATTGGGGTGGGTTAAAGACTCCTTTTTCCGCACTTTTTAAATGTGGGGGGCATGCGGTTTGGGGGTCAGCTGTGGCCCAGGAAAAGGGCCTTATAGTTCAGTGAAAAATAAAATGGTGGTTGAAAACTCCCTTTTTTGGACTTTTGAATCTGGGGGTCATGCAGGGGTTTGGGGGGTCATGCTGGGCCCGGGCATGTATAGTCAATTCCAGGGGGAAAATAAAATGGTGGTTTAAAGACTCCTTTTTTCCCGGGACCCTTTTAAAAAGGGGGGCAGAAGGGTTTTGGGGCCCCATGCTGTGGGACAAGACAGGGATAGTGAATGTTGGGGGGGGTTTTTTTTTGTGGCTTTTATAAACCCAAGGGTTGCCTAAAAAGTAGACGTATCCTTTGACGTTGTGGATGTTAATTCCAGCTTCTCCAGCCCTGTTTGGGTGTAAGAATGAAGGTGTTGTTGCTCTCCCATAGACTTTAATGGTCATCGCTCATAATCGACTGCTCACTATTGACTATCTTGTTGATAATGGTCGACTATCGACCATCGACCGATGTCGATGGCCAACGCAATCGCTCAACACTACTTCTGACCCATTAGATGCCGGGAGCAGTGTCCTGGCGAAAGAGGCGTGGTGACATCACACTGCTCACACTGGACACTATCCTCCGGAACTAATTGCTCGGCGGGGGAAACAGGAGAGGTGAGTATCTTTTAAACATTTTTTTAGAATATACCCCTGCCTA
The DNA here is from genome assembly GCA_025379985.1 of Phyllomedusa bahiana. Classification (NCBI taxonomy): domain Eukaryota; kingdom Metazoa; phylum Chordata; class Amphibia; order Anura; family Hylidae; genus Phyllomedusa; species Phyllomedusa bahiana. The sequence continues at coordinate 7,650 of JAODAL010026367.1, read as the reverse complement.
TACCTGGCTACAGGGTGATATCTCTACCTATAGGGGGCTATATCGACCTACAATGGGTATATACTGTACTTACTTACACTGGGCTATATCTACCTTCAAGGGGCCTACAGGTGGGCTATATCTATCTACAGAGGTTATATACTAACCTACATACAAGAAGCCAATCTACATATCTACCTACCTACAGAGAGCCTAGAAACCTAGCTACAGAAAATGGACAAATTGTGCCCAAAGTGTCAATATTTTGTTTGGCCACCATTTTCTTCCAACAGTGCCTTAACACTCTTTGTCCTGTAGTTCACTAGAGCTTCAAAGGTTGCCACTGGAATCTTCTTCCACTCCTCATGACAACATCATAGAGCTGGTAGATGTTAGAGACCTTGTGCTCCTCCTCCTTCCATTTGAGTATGCCCCACAGATGCTCAATAGAGTTTAGGTCAGGAGAAAAGCTAGGCCAGTCTGAAGCAAGGCAGTGGTCGTCTTGGAGGTGTGTTTGGGTTCATTTTCATGTTGGAATACTGCCTTGTGGACAAGTTTCAGCATGAAGGGGATCATGCTCTGCTTCAATATGTCACAGTATATGGTGGTATTCATGGTTCCCTCAATGAACTGTAGCTCCCCACAACCGGCAGCACTCATGCAGCCCCGAACTATGACACACCCACCACCATGGTTGACTGTAAGCAAGACACATTTGTCTTTGTACTCCTCACCTGGTTGTGGCCACACACACTTGACACCATCTGTACCAAGTAACTTTATCTCGGTTTTATCAGACCACAGACATGGTTCCAGTAATTCATGTCCTTAGTCTTTGTCTTCAGCAAACTGTTTGTGGGCTTTCTGGTGCTTCATCTTTAGAAGAGGCTTCCTTCTGGGATGTTAGTCATGCAGACCAATTTGATGCAGTATGCAATGTATGGTCTGAGCACTGACCAGGTGGCCCGCAACCTCTTTAACCTCTGCAGTAGCAACGCCACCATCTGCCATTGATCATTAGGGTCCCAAGTCGATACCAATCGCTAAGGCAATGGCTTATGACCTTGACGATTGGTGATGGCAGCGGCCCCGGGAATAACGCACCTCCGAACGCACATACAGTTACAGGCTTTTGCGGAACAGAGAGCTTACTGGGGCTCCTTTTACCTATACTGGGGGACATCTAACTTACTAGGGCACCCTATTACTTATACTGGGGCACATATAACTTACTGCGTTGTGAAGTTGCTAACAGTCATTAAGTAGGTTGTTAAGGCCTCAAGTCGATTGATAAGAGCTTAGCAATCAACTCCAGGGTCTATTCAGCAGCAGTGCTGGCAGCACTCATATGTCTATTTTGAAAAGATGCGTTTAACACAGTACGTTTTGTGGGGCTAGCTACAGATTGGAGGGGCTAACACCTGCTCATGAATACGCTAGACTCTTCTCTGGCAGAACAGGCTGCAAACTACCAGACTTGAGCATGAAATGCTCTTAAATTGCTGCATCTTACAGAATAAGGAGCACAGCGCTGGAAACAGCAGGTCTGACACTAGCTTGTGCTGCCCTTAGCAAGGAGGGCATAACCTATGCGACAGGTTCTCTTTAAAAGAGTTTGCTCACTCTTACATGTGATATGCTGGGCTGCTTGAAGACAGTTGTGGCCATGTCTGTCAGTTCCAGCACTTGTGTAAAAACAACATGAATGTTGACAATACGTTGGATTGTTCTATTTTAAAGAATGTTTGTTGTTCTAGAATGCACTAAACTTCTTATTACACTGCTTTTTCAGTCAAGACAACCCCTATACTGATCTGTATTAATAATAAAGTATTATTCGATCGGTACCTAGGATGGCACAAGGGAGGTTCTTGGCATTTAACCTAGAAATAGATTTTTTTCCATCACCTTAGAGGGGTTTTCCATTTTATAACATCTTTATAATATATTTACTTATTATGTATATAATAAGAAATGATACCACTTCCTAACATACGAGTATGAAAAATTCTGCTCTTGTAACTATTTTATACCAGTGCAGTAGGCCCCTATTTAAAAAAAAAAAAAAAAAAATGGTAAAGCCCACATTCCTATCCACAGTAACAGCTTAGAGTAATTGTATGTATAAAACAGTGATGTGACCATCACACAGGTCATGTGACCCCTGGTATCCAGGTAATAGTAGATTATTGAGGAGCAGAACTTCTTCAGTATTACCACCTCCAGTAGCATCTTATCATGTGACCACCAAACAGGTCATGTGACCCTGGTATCCAGATAACAGTAGTGTATGGAGGAGCAGAACGTCTCCAGTATTACTATCTCCAGCAGCGTCTTATCATGTGACCACCAAACAGGTCATGTGACCCTGGTATCCAGGTAACAGCAGTGTATGAAGGAGCAGAACGTCTCCAGTATTGCTACCTCCAGCAGCATCTTTTCATGTGACCAACACATAGGTCATGTGACCCTGGTATCCAGGTAACAGTAGTGTATGGAGGAGCAGAGCTTCTCCAGTATTACTACCTCCACAGTGTCTTATCATGTGACCACCACACAGGTCATGTGACCCCTGGTATCCAGGTAACAGTATGTATGGAGGAGCAGAAACTTCTCCAGAATTACTACCTCCAGCAGCGTCTTATCATGTGACTACCACACACAGGTCATGTGACCCCTGGTATCCAGGTAACAGTAGATTATGGAGGAGCAGAACTTCTCCAGTATTACTACCTCCAGCAGTGTCTTATCATGTGACCACCACACACAGGTCATGTGACTCCTGGTATCCAGGTAACAGTAGTGTATGAAGGAGCAGAACGTCTCCAGTATTGCTACCTCCAGCAGCATCTTTTCATGTGACCAACACATAGGTCATGTGACCCTGGTATCCAGGTAACAGTAGTGTATGGAGGAGCAGAGCTTCTCCAGTATTACTACCTCCAGCAGTGTCTTATCATGTGACCACCACACAGGTCATGTGACCCCTGGTATCCAGGTAACAGTAGTGTATGGAGGAGCAGAACTTCTCTATTATTACCACCTCCACCAGCATCTTATCATGTGACCACCACACAGGTCATGTGACCCTGGTATCCAGGTAACAGTAGTGTATGGAGGAGCAGAACTTCTCCAGTATTACTACCTCCAGCAGCCTCTTATCATGTGACCACCACACAGGTCATGTGACCCCTGGTATCCAGGTAACAGTAGTGTATGGAGGAGCAGAACTTCTCCAGTATTACTACCTCCAGCAGTGTCTTATCATGTGACCACCACACACAGGTCATGTGACTCCTGGTATCCAGGTAACAGTAGTGTATGAAGGAGCAGAACGTCTCCAGTATTGCTACCTCCAGCAGCATCTTTTCATGTGACCAACACATAGGTCATGTGACCCTGGTATCCAGGTAACAGTAGTGTATGGAGGAGCAGAGCTTCTCCAGTATTACTACCTCCAGCAGTGTCTTATCATGTGACCCCTGGTATCCAGGTAACAGTAGTGTATGGAGGAGCAGAACTTCTCTATTATTACCACCTCCACCAGCATCTTATCATGTGACCACCACACAGGTCATGTGACCTTGGTATCCAGGTAACAGTAGTGTATGGAGGAGCAGAACTTCTCCAGTATTACTACCTCCAGCAGAGTCTTATCATCTGTCAATGTCTGTGGAGAGGCCGCACATTCCTCTTCTTTACACTATATTTTACTTACATCCCCTGGAGAGACAGGAGTTAGCGAGTAATTCCATATTGTGAAGAAGCTGCTGTAATAACTATATTAATAATTTTTCCCCTTCACTTATCTCATAGAGGTCATGTAACCCTGTTACTGACAAACTGCCAGGAGGTAACATGACTGACGTTATATTTAGTCTATGTCCATTACTATGGACAGAAATGTGAGCTGTACCTTTTTTTTCCTACATAGGGACCTACTGCATTAGTATTAAAGAGGTATAGGAGCAGAACATTATTTTATAAGTATGTATGTATGATTTCCTATAGTATACATAAGAGATAAAAACGATATAAGGTAGACAACCCCTTTAAGGGATAATTGTTCAAAATCTGCCAGAAGTGCAGGGATTCCCACCTTTGTATCGGTGGCTACCTAAGCAGCCATCTAGCACCATGGTAGCCATTCCATTCATCAGCACACTGCTTGTTGCTGATGATGTTGATGTGTATAGCTGCTGGTTTCATGTTTCCAGGGGTTGTATGACTTCTAAAGAATCCCACTTGATCCAGGATCTCTAATCCCTCCTGCACCAGCTCCAGGCTTCTTCTTGACTGTGTCCGATGGTGAAAGAAGAAAGAACTAAGCAAGAAGGGGATCGTGTGTGTATACAGTGGGTGCCAAGTATTCGGACCTCTTGAACTTTTCCTCATTTTAAAATGTTGCAGTCACAAACTTAAATGTATCTTATTGATATTTTATGATAGAGCAACACAGAGTGTCAAGTGTTTGTGAATTGTAAAGAAAATTATACGTGCTTTTTAAATTTTTGCAATTTAAAAAACTGAAAAGTGGGGTGTGCAGATATACTCAGGCCCCCTGAGTCAATACTTTGTAGGACCACCTTTAGCTGTAATGACAGCTGCAGTCTGTTGAGTGTTGTCTCTACCAGATTTGCACATCAAAAGACTGAAATGTTTGCCCATTATTCTATGTAAAATAGCTCTAGCTCAGTCACATTGGTTGGCAAACGTTTGTGAGCAGCATTTTTCAAGTCCTGCCATAGTTTCTTAGTGGAATTTAGATCTAGACTTTGACTGAGCCATTTTAACAAATGCTCTGATTTAAACCATTCCATTCTAGTTTTGGCTGTATGTTCAGAGACGTAATTCTGTTGGGCGATGAACCTGCGCCCTAGTCTTAAGTCATTTTCAGCCTCTAAGGCTGCGTCCACACAGCAAAGCACAATTACTGGTATTTTACAGTCGGCTTTTGTTTTTGGGGAAGTTATTTTATATTGGTTTTTTTCTGATTCAGTCAGCCCATTGACATTGATTAATATATTTTCCGCTGAAAATCTGGATGAGGAATGTACATATTCCAAGTTTTTTGTAAATCTGACTGTTAAAAAATCCAAGCTATGTTAGACTACAGTTCGGATTTTCTATTGAGGTCTATAGGGAGGGTCTACAGTTGGTTTTTCACCAGTTTCATAATCCATAAACCGTGTCAAAAACCGCCTATGAATCCTTAACAGGTTTTGCTGCAGGACTGCCATGTATTTAGTTCGATCCATCTTCCCATCAACTATGAGCAGTTTCCCAATCCCTGCTGAAGCAAAACATTAAGAAAGTGAGATGCTGCCCCCACCATGCTTCACGGTGGGGATGGGGTGTTCAGGGTGATGGGCAATGTTGGCTTTCTTCCACACATAGTGTTTGGCATTTTGGCCAAAAGGTTCCATTTTGGTCTAATCTGAGCAGAGCCGCTTCTTCCACATGCTTGCTATATCCCCTACATTGCTTTTTGCAAAAAGCAAAATGACTTCTCATGGCTTGCTTTCAAAAAGGGCTTTATGCTTGCCAATCATCCATAAAGGCCAGATTTGTGGAGTACACGACTAATAGTTCCCATCTGATCTGTGGATCTCTCCAGAGTGATCCTGGGTCTCTTGGCTGCTCCTTTAATTAGTGTCATACTTTTTCCATTTACAGATAATGGATTGAACAATGGTTCATGAGATGTTAACAACTGTTTTAAAAACCTAACCCTGCAATACACTTTGCTACAACTTTATCCATAAGCTGTCTTGTGTGTTCCTTGGTGCGCATGATGCTGTTTGTTCACTAATGTTGTCTAAAAAATCTATGAGGGCTTTACAAAACAACTGTAAATTGAATGAGTCAAACAAACCAGCGTCCGCATGCAATGAGTTATCGGCTATCAGGTAGTTGAGAAGGCACATGCATAAGTAGTTAAAATCTCATAACTTTAATAGAAACCATCTTTAAAAACGTACATGCAAGATAGCATATACATGAGCCCACGGTATAAAGGTCACAACCACTGTTAACGGGATCTGCACTTAATCATGCCTGAATTTGTTCAGACCGACGCGTTTCGATATATAGATATCTTAGTCTTGGTCTAATTTGTGTTCCCGCTTAAGGACCTTTTATATTGGACCGGACGTTGCGTAATGCAACCTCCGATGGTGTTGTTCTTATTAACCCTGCGTCTTCCAGTGCATATATCAAATAGAAACGTGTTAACTATATTTAAAGACATTCATAAACAAACTTAGAAAAGGCAAGGTAAATAAAATAAACAGGCAATGATTATAAATGTATAAATATATATGGAACATGTTATAAACAAGTGAAAGTTGTCAGGAGCTTTTTCAATAGTGGTATAAGATATCGTACCTAATGTTAAGACCCCGTGGTTGTCTTGTTTGCAACGTGAAGATCCATTTGGCTTCACATCTTAGTAATTTATCTCTCACATTGCCTCCTCTCTCAGAAGGGAAAATTCTCTGTATGCCCATTACATGAAACAAACTGGTATCCCCCGAGTGCACTTCAATAAAATGCCTGGATATTGATGACATATCATGTCACCAAGTGTCTTCTTCCATCTGGATAAATGACGGCCCTGATCGGCCTTTGGGGGGTAGTTGTACATCCCACATATTGTACTAGACATATATCTCACCAAATTAGATACACCACATTCCTGGAATTACAGTTGATGTTTTGGTAAACATTATAGTTTTTCCCCGTAACATAAGATGTAAAACAGTTACTAACTTTCATGTAATGACATGTTGTACAAATAGTTTGCCCACATTTATAAGAGCCCTTATGTTGAAGCCATGTTTTAGCTGTTTGTTCAGAACTGATGTATAAGCTCGGAGAGATGATAGATCCCACATTGCTAGCTTTTTTTGGAACGAATCTTACCCCATTACCAACGATCTCTCTTAATTGTGGGTGTGCTTTTAACATAGGAAGATGTTTTTTGATAATCCTAACTATGTTTTTAAACTGTGGAGAATATGTAGTACTGAATGTGATTCCCCTAAATGTTTGACCCTTTTTATTTTTATGATGTTGTTGAGCGTTATTAATCAATCTTTGTCGTGGTATTTGTTCGACTTTCCTTATACTGCGTTGTACTGTGTTATCTGAATAACCCCGTTGTTTAAGTTTACCAATTAGATTATTTTGTTGTACCAAAAATTCTCCAGCTTCACTACAATTTCTTTTGGTACGTATGAGTTCTCCCTTGGGTATATTATCAATAACATGTTCAGGATGACATGACGTGGCATGTAGAATTTAATTTAATGAGGAGGGTTTAACATATGATTTAACTTGGAATGTTCCATCTGGAATGCCCTGCAGTGTCACATCCAAAAAATCCACATTATTGTATTTCATGCAATATGTGAACTTAAGATTCATAGAATTGTCGTTGGCATACTGTACAAAGTCCAAGACCTTGTCGGGAGGGCCCTCCCACCCCTCCCACCCTCCCTCCCATATCAGGAGGAGGTCGTCGAGATATCTTCCGTACCACCTGATATGGGAGGCAAAAATGTTGTTATCAGAGAACAGATATCTTTTTTTTTCCCCCTGCCCTAAAAAATTTGCCCAAAGAGGGGGAGACTTGGGCCCCCCTGGCCCCTTTCAATTGGGGGAAAAAAA
>JAODAL010026366.1:0-56895 GCA_025379985.1 Phyllomedusa bahiana | reverse complement strand
GGGTTTTTCCCCCAGGACATTATAGTCAATGCAGTGAAACTAAAATGGGGTTTGAAAGTTTTCCATTTCCGGATTTTTTAATCTGTAGGAGAAGGTTAATGGTCATTTGCGGTACGGGAAGAATAGTCATTGCCCAGTGAAACTAAATGGTGGTTGAAAGACTCCTTTTTCCGGCCCTTTTTTTAATTGGGGGCATGAGGTTTGGGGCTCATGTGTGGGGGGACAGGGAAGTCTTGTCCGTGGAAACTAAAATGGTGGTTTCAAAGACTCCTTTTCGGCACTTTTAATCTGGGGGTCGACGGTTTAATGGTCATACTGTGGTACGAACGATATAGTCAATGTCCACAACTAAAAGGTGGTTGAAAGACTCCCTTTTCCAGCACTTTTTAATCTGTGTGTCAGACAGGTTTATGGTCATGCTGTGGTACAGAACAGATATAGTTAATGTCCAGTTCAACTAAAATGGTGGTTTAAACTCCTTTTCCCGGCACTTTTTAATTTGGGGGTCAGACGGTTTAATTTTTGGTCATACTGCGGTCCAGGACAGGTACGGGTCAATGTCAGTTCAAACTAACATGGTGGTTGAAAGACTCCTTTTCCCAGCACTTTTTAATCTGTGTGTCAGACAGGTTTAATGGTCATACTGTGGTACAGAACAGATATAGTTAATGTCCAGTTCAACTAAAATGGTGGTTCAAACTCCTTTTCCCGGCACTTTTTAATTTGGAGGTCAGACAGGTTTAATGGTCATACTGCGGCCTAAGACAGGTATAGGCAATGTCCAGTTCAACTAAAATGGTGGTTGAAAGACTCTTTTTCCCAGCACTTTTTAATCTGTGGGTCAGACAGGTTTAATGGTCATACTGCGGTACAGGACAGATATAGTAACTGTCCAGTTCAACTAAAATGGTGTTTGAAAGGACTCCTTTTTCCAGCACTTTTTAATCTGGGGTCATGCAGGTTTGGGCTATGCTGCGTTCCGGGAAAAGGGATATTCCATGTCCAGTTCAAGTAAAATGATGGTTCAAATCATACTGCCTTCTGGCACTTTTTAATTTGTGGGTATGCAGGTTTTAAAGGGGTCATGCTGTGGTACAAGACAGGGATAGTGAATGGTCTGTGAGTTTTTTTTCTGTGGCTTTTATAACCTAAGTGTGTTGCTTAAGATGTAACATGTATCCATTTGACTGTTGTGGATGTTAATTCCCGCTTCTCCAGCCCCGTTTGGGTGTAATAATGAAGGTGTTGTTCCTCTCCCATAGACTTTAATGGTCATCGGCGATAATCTATTATCGACTATTGGATATCTTATTGATAATTGCCGATATCGACTATCGACCCGATGACGATAGTCAACGTAATCGCTCATCACTAGTCGTCTGCTTTCATAGTGCAATCTGTAAACAAATCTATTTACAGTAGGAAAATTGATGGTTTAGATTTACCCAAGTCCCTTAAAACAAGCTTTTTTGACATTTAAAGGAAAGTGGAACCTTCACTTATTCTCAAGAACATTTTGGGTGATATGTCCCATTAGAGCTGTTCCATTTTTTGGTGTATTTTGCGCCAAATAAACTGTTGACACCCTATTCTCTATATAAATGAACTGTAGTACACCAAAACTAGGTGCATTATACATCAGGCGTGACACATTTGAATGCACCTAAAGTAGGCGCATCACGTATGCTAGCAATGGTATCCTATACGCCTAAATTATGCTATGCGCCTAGATTAACTCACAGAAAAAAGAGATAATAATAGGAATATAGAAAACCGTCTCACAGATCAAAAGAAAAATTCCTAAAACAATAATCTTTAATAGATATGCTTAAAAAAATAATTACCTTTAAAAAATAAAAAGGCCTCACACATATGCCATATACAAAATGAAACTGTAAGTATAAAGACCCGGGTTAAAAATTTCAGTACCTAGATAAAAAAGAAGGGGGACATGTCTACTAATCACACAAAAAAGAATTGTCCCAAATACCATTAGCAGGGGGAAGTCCCCTAAAAGAGGGGGAAAAATTGGTAAAAATGTGGTCAAAAACAAGGTTCTGAAGCCCTTGTCACAGTAGACTCCGTTGCCCCTTTGGGCCAGTATATACCCATATAATAAAAAAGCACTATCCTATCATTTTTACAGTCCTATCCAGATAAGCACTCGCCCCGAAAAAGGCGACCCCCCCTTCCGACTCACCTAACTAACTAAATTATACGTAAAAACATAAAGAAAACGACATAAGTCCGCCCTTTTTCCCCCCAAGATATGGTTCATCAGGGATAATAATTATACATCTTGATGGAGATGATAATGGCCAAAGTGATGGCATATGACCATAATAAGTGCCAGACAGTATATCAGTTATATACCCACCCTATTAACCCAAAATAAACTTAGCCAATCCAATCCCCACTTTACTCACCAATGATACAGGAGAAAAGCCCTTTGCACATGCTAAATAGCAAAAAAAAGATGCCAAAACCACAGTTCGGGCGCCTCCCTTCCGCCAAACCGGGAAAAGGAAAAACCCGGAAGTAACAAACCGGGAAAGTGGAAAAACGAAAGTAATTCACACCGTCCCCCCCAGATAGGAACTAACTGGCGAACGGGCAAACCCCGTCCCCCGGTCCCCCCGGCCCAACAGAAAACGTGCCAAAACCCCCCCAAAAACAAGGGCGCCCTCGGGCGCCCCAACTATAAGATAATCTTGACAAAATAGCATAATTGTGACCCAAAAACGGGAGGTTTATCATCAAGATCAATATCGATACACAAGGGTTATGTTAAATAACCAATGGAATAAAAAACCAATAGTTAAGGCAAGTAAAATCAATACAAAAGCAAAAAAAGAAAAGAATAAAATATACTATGATTTATAAATAATAAAGAGATTTATATCCAAAACACAGGTATGATATTCCCAACTGATTCCCCCCTATAACAAACCAATAAAAAAAACCAAAAAACCAAAAAAAAAAAAAAAGAAATAAGAAAAAAAAAAAAAAAACACCAAATTGGGGTTTTTTCTTTAAGACTACAGGGATCGTAGTATGAAAACTGAAAACCCCCTCTTTTTTTTAAGCAGCTTGATCCCAAATCACCCCCTCGAGGTGTTTTCCTCAGCCCCAATATCGAAATTTCAGGTGTGTTGGATCTTTATTATGCTTCACTACTGTCGGCTTTCTTTGTATTTCCCTACCCCTAATGTCCCCTAGTTGCTCGCGAAACTGTCTTCTAAATTGTCCTTATCTTTCCAACATATCCTAAGGCAAGTACAACTGCATAAAAAATGATCCTTACATTTTACAGTTGGAAAAATCCTCTTCACAAATGTACGATCTTTTTAAAATCAGTGAAAGTCTTTTGACTGCTCAATAAATGGACAGCCACACAGTTTTTACCCACCCGAAAGGGCCTATGGTTTTGATCCAACCAGTCCCTTTTTTTTTAGGGAGATATAAACTAAGCACCAGATTTCCCTCCAAAGATTTCCTTTCCTGAATGTAAACTGAGGAAAAAAAAACAGGGAGGACATCTTTTAAATCCTGATCTAACCCAAGATACCCCAAAGATATCTCAAGATATTAGAAAAACAGTCTCTTGCTAATTTGTGGCCCTGACAAAGTTTGCCACGATCCGCATAGTTTATTTGTGGGGGGAAATTGCTGTTCTGTCCCCACATTTACATCTGATCTATCACTTTCAAAGTGCCTTTTACAAATGCCTCTCAAGACTTTTTCGGGGGTAACCCCAACCCACAAAACCGTTTTTTAAGGTCCCTTGCTTGGGAAAAAAAGTCTCCTTTCCTGGGCTTTTTTCCAACTCGGGGGAAACGCCCTTTGGGAACCCCTTTTTAAGGTTAGGATGGAACCTCCCACCGGGGAACAAAAAGTCGCAGTTGGGGTTTTCCGAAAGTTTTTTTTATGTAATTGCCAGATTTTCTTTAAAAAAATAAAAGATCCAGAAAAGGAAGGCACACGAAAAAAGCTGAAGTGAATTTCATGCCCAAAATTTTTAATATTGAGAAATTCTCACAAGTCATAAACCCCTGTCCTCCCATTCCACAAAATCCCCCCGATAAAACGCAAATACCACCCCAAAACAGGGTTTGTTTTCCTAGGGGTAGGTCTTGTCACTAAACACAAGGGGACCCCCCACCACCCAGGAAAAAAATTTGCGTACGAGGGCACACGGGCTTTCCCCCTGCATACCCCCCCAGCTGGTGGAAAAATCACCATTAAAAATGAAAAATTTGTTCAAGGACGAAAACAAAGAACTGTAGGACAAGTTGATTATGCCTCTAAGATGTATACCCCTAATAGAGAGGAAATACTCAACAGACCACCCCACAATCATGCGGGATGCTGTAAAGAGCCTCTACATCAATGGGGCGAGCTTAGGTGTCCCTCAACTGTCAATCCGTCCCAATCTTCTCAACAAATCAGGGGGGTCCTTGATTAATGACAGCAAAGCTACACAAATTCTTTCAGGATGTTATCAATATAAATGCTGAAATTTTGAGACAAGGAATCCACACCTGACACTATTGGGCGTCCTTTTAATGGGGTATACCCTTATGTATCTTAGGAGGCATAAAAACAAGGATAACCGGATTTTTAGGTTCATAAATTTACTCTCTGCTGAATCAACCTCGTCAAGGGGCCCTTATAAAATGTCTTCTCTCCCACAAAGGGAAAGGGTTTGGATCACATGGAGAATAAATAGCATGAACCCCATTTCCCCAAAAATGCTACATATGCTAAATACTTAGAATTTTCCAACACTACTAGATTCCGCCCTATCCGATGGCTTTTCAGATAATCTGTTATCATTTTCCCGTCTCTAAGTGCCTTAAATTGGGAAAACTAAGATTATTTTAGATGAAACCCACACCAATTTCTCCAATCCCCAACTGCAATTTAAAAACATGTCAATTCCCGGACTTTGTATAGCTGGAGGCATACGTATACTCTTTGGTCTAGCTGGTTTTTGTCCCGTCTCCTGTCAATAAACTCGCAAGTAATCTAATGTCGGGAAATCCCAAAAAACAACACCCAATGCTCTTGCCTCTAAGGAGTCCCGATTTCTAAAGATATTAAGACACGTGAGACGTCAAACAAAAAGTGCAATATCCGTGACCAAATCAAAAGGACTATACCTAACAGATGGAACAAAAATTGAGACCTTTTGCCAACACCGAAATTTCCAACTCTGTAAGTGATCTATTTGAAAGATTGATAATCTGACAGGAGTCATTTATTTCTTTTGACTCCGCTCTCTCAGGGACATTCCTCTCTGTTCCTCTAAAAAAGACGCACCAGAGGAGGATGGAGCACCATAATAACCTCGTGTGGATGTATTCCATCTTCCTCTCCCTTTTGGTCTTCCTCTCCTTGATTTTTGTACTACCTGGATATCAGTATCTGAAGACTCAATATCTGAAGAAGAAATATTATCTTCCCTCCTTGTATCTTAGTTCATCATACAAAAGGAAAAAGGCCTTTTTATCTTTGAATTCCTGTAGGTCTTTTATATATTGTTTTGTGTTTTCTATTTTTCAGAGCACTTTGATATTTTTCAATATTGCTCTGAAGTATTTGTTCACGCCTACCAAAGTCGGGGTTGGTTTTAAATTTGAGTGTTTGATCAATTTTTTCCTGCAGTTTTTTAGTTGAAATTTCTAGATTAGGCACATCAATCATACTATGTAAGTTATACCAGATGCCAGATTTTTGACAGGTTCATTTATTCAGACACACTATACACATTTAATGTGCCTTAAAACTGGTGTGGCAACGCCTCTTTTCTGACATGTCTCCCTATGTTTTCTATTGTAAAAATATATTGTTAAAAAAACTTCTGTGTCAGCCCAACCTCCTGCCTTTATCCTAGTCTTTTTCAATGTAATAACATTTTAAGTAACATTGCAATAGTTATTATCATGAAAACTAAAATATCAATATCATGAAACAAGGGACATACAAAAGGTATTAACAGCATGCAAATTGTGCTCCCTCCTAGTAGGAAAGATTTATGTAATTGTATTAGTTTAATGTGAAAATATACCTGCATGACATTGTCTCCATAATTTAGGTTTGGAGAAACAGAGTTTAATAGGATTAAAATAATTCAGAATTGCGTATCTACATTAAAATATTTACACTTCACAATAAAATCAGAATTCATATGAACACAAAAAGAGTAGGATATAATGATTAGGGCACCACACTCGTGTCGCACCACACTCAGAATATTAGACACATATATGAATGTTGTTCAGCAAAACTAGGCGCATTACTGCTCGAACAGGTAGACCTATTTCAACATGGGAGTCGAAGTGGAGCTAGATTTGCTGTTAGGGCAAAATATGTCCCTTATTTCTCAACTTACTCCAGTACAATAGTAAAAAGTAATTTCTGATCATTATCAAACTATATAAAATTAAATTATTAAAATGTAATAAAAAATGTTACAATATAAAATTAATATAAAAATATATAATATCCCAAAAATATAAAAATATCTCCTATAAAATGCATTTACATTTTATAGCATTTAAAACTAGTTTTACATTAAATAACCCACTGATGATGTTGTTAACATTTTACAATTTTTAATTTACTACATTAAATTTGAAATTTATTTTTGCTGCTCTCACCCTTTATTCTGCATACAGCAAGAACCAGCACAGCACAGGTATTGCTGGGACCTGTGGTCCTCCAAGCAGGATCAGTACCATAATTTCTATTCACTCACATGCTATTCAAATGACTCCTCTTATTTCCATCCTGTCTATAACCTTAATACATGATAGGCGCATTACTTATGTGCCTAAGTTCCGTAATGCGCCTAACACTTTCGTACATCAGGCACATTATACACTGAAAATGAGACTCGACTATTCACTTCGATGTGCCTTCCTTCATATATGTTGCCCTAAATTTATGATCAGTGTGAGGAGAATCCACTCCAAAATATGACTTCATCCCCAATTCCATATCAGTCAGATATCACAGCTGCCCCCAGCCGAGGAAAACTCAATTTACACATTAATTAATCCCATTGTAAATGCCTTTCGGTAGGATGTTCGCACAGCAGGACATCTGGATACCTCAAAAGAACTCTCCTTTCCCTTAATTAGCACTGAACAAATGCTGCCTCAAACCCCCAAGCTTCAAAGGCTTCAATCAATCCAACCCAGTCGGGTCTTCTCCGATATTTCATATCGATTTATAGGCGACCAGGTTTCCAGGGCGCATGGGGACTGAGATATCCAGAACCGGACCTACGGGGCCCATAAGATAGGCGTGTCTGATATCCAGGCGCCGTATAGGCCCAGCCGGTTCTGATGGTGCCACCGGCTCGGTTCTGTGCCAGGGCCCTGCCGAGTTATAATCCATTTTTGTGTTTGTATCAGAAACTGCATGACCTGAGTGGGAGGAGTTCTTAGACCATCCCAGGGGTGTGTGGGGGCTTGAAAGGGGGCTGCCATGTGGGCTGTCCCCTCACAGATATAAGCAGGAGCCCGTGTGGGCTCTGCCATTGATCCATGGAGGGGGGTACCTAAGAGCAGTTCCAGGAACATCCACATGCAGCATCCAGGCCACATACGCCCCCCGTGTAGGCCCAAAGGTAACTTGACCCATTTTAACTGCCTTTTGTCTGTAACCCATGCTTGTATTTGCACCTCTCTCTTACCTGTATACTATTATCCTTTTGTATATATTTGTCTAGTGTGCCCTCAAAGGCTAATTAAATCTATAAACTTTAATCTGAGTTAGTCTGTCATGATCATCGGCCTCACACGCCTAGTACTCGATCTATAGTATATAGCTACACCAGGGTTGGTTCCTGACCCTGTTGTAAGTCGGTCACGGATCGGTCTTATAACTAAACGAGAGAACTGGTGGCAGCATTGTTTTTCTCCCTGTGCCTGTGTGGACAGGGGTTAACAGTGGAACAGTATCTGGCTGACCTTGCGCACCCCGAGAGGGCCGTGCAACGTCGAGATACACCCCACGTCAGGCCGTCGTCCCTCAAGTGGGCCGGCGGTTGGGCTTTTTCGTCACAATCAGGCAACTGAACATTCAAATTTCCTGTTATCTCAGTAGAAGAAGAAAAATTACAACTTTTAATGATGTATAACCATGTCTGCTTTAACAAGCAAAATGCAGTTTAATTTTTAAATAATTTATTGATAATTTACATTTAATCTTAAAAAAATGTTTATCATAACATCATTTACAAAATACTGAATTAGCTGATTCTCTTTAAGGAGGTATTACGGGCGCTAATAATGTGTAAGTAAAAACAGAAGACCCATATTTACCTCCCGCATGCTCCTGTTCACTCCCAGCTGGCGATGCGTTCATCCTCGCTGAAGCAGTGAACGTTCATCGTTCACATGACAGGCACAGCCAATCACAGGCCGCAACGTCACCTGCATGTAACCTATCTGGCCTGTATTTAGCTGCAGATGTCATTTGAATGAAGTCCATTCACTGCTTCAACGAGGATGAACGTACCGGCAGCCAGGAGTGAACGGGAGCCTCCAGGAGGTAACTTTGAGTCTAAACTTCTATTTTTACTCATACCCCGACGGACACAAGCTTTAACATTCCGGACACAAGCTTGTACTTTTAGTGGGAGTAGGAGCTCCTGAGTCACAACAAGCAGGAATACATCAACTTGTAACCCAATGATAAATTATTATTTGGTATTTTGGTATTATTATTATTGTATTATTATTATTATTATTATTATTATTATTATTTCAATATACTCTATTGCATGCTTCTTAAAGTAATTTACATTTCTTTGGGGAGCATATTGGCTTTACCTATATTTTACAAGTTATATTTTATGCTGAAAACGAAGTTTGTAATAATATTTTTATTTTTCAAGACATATTTAGCCTTTGTGATGTGTGATGTGCAATTTAACTTTGTTTAAATTAATCTGCTACAAATTTTACATGCATTTTAGTTTGATTTATAGTGACTTATTCGAAACAAAAAGATTACATAACGCTTTAACTTTGATTAAATTCAAGATATATTATTTTACCACATAACATAGTAAAGTAATATATTGCACTTATAAGACAATTCAATGTTTTCCAAACTAGAGTAACATTGCTATAACAACATCAATGTAATCATACATGTTAGCAATGGATTTTTTTCAAAGGACTAAAATAAGTCTTGAGATTTCACCGTATTCTATGAATGCCACAAACACATATCATGTTATTTATTGTCTGAGTTATATTTGCACCCATAATATCGTGCATCGTCATGTGCCTTTTCTGTTTACTTCAAAGAGAACCTGAGAGATCTCCTGACATGTCTGTTGTCATAAATAACAGCATTCCCTATAAAACAGATATTCTGAAGAAAAGAGGCTCCAGAATTATTCCATGGGGATAAGTTATTTTCTAGAATAATGGCAGGTCATTTTTAAGTAATATAAAATAAAAATTAAAAATTAACATTATATTAGGAATTCTCTTGGGCTTTTTCTTAATGATTTGGCCTCTATCAATAAAGATTATGAGGACTTTTCATTTATTTGTTTTAAAAAGACTTCCCTCCTGCACCCCTCTGCCCTGCTGAAAGTAAATCTTTTGGTGGGGGTACTCAGGTCTGGACATGCTCCCCTTCCTCAGCATTTGTGCAATATGTAAAACACAAAAAGCTGTCTATGTGGTGTCTGTCTCACATATTGCCAGTTTGTGCCATGGCCTCAGGAGGGGACAGCTGTGTCCTTCGCATTGTTGGAGGAACCCCTGTCACACACTGTGGAGGGAACTGCCACTTGGCCAAATTCCCATACCCCATGCTTTTTAGTCATTGGCAAAAATTAGAAGGAACATGTAAATACATGCTATCACTTTAAAAGATGAAAATAACCATTTAAAATATGCATTAACATTTAGAATATTTCAAATGTTTTAATTTATTCTAGTAATTTTTTCCACTAATGCCTATGGTTATCTTATAAATAGTTATCAGCCTATTTATTAAACTCATTGTATTACGCTGCTGCAACGTATTATTTTTCTTTCCATACCAGCTATTAACCTTATAAACATTTTCTCTAAGCTTCCATTTCATCTTGCCCTTTTCATTCTTAACCCTGCAGGAAGGCCTCTTGGGCTGTCTGAGCCAGTCTGCCACTTATCTTCTTCAGAACATTTTATCACATGTGATGATTGTAAGGAGATGAGAGTTTTACTGGTAAACTGTAATATTCTTCGCTTTTTTCCTATACATTTGTGGATGGAAAAAGACATAAACAAAGTATAACAAACCAAAGTATAAAAATACTATAGAAGCAAAGAGATATATACATCATCTTAAAGTGGATCTACATTCTGACACAAAAGAAAAAGGCCTTATTTGAAACTGACTTAGAGCTGGGGGTACTTGTGCCTAGACTTTGTTTTTCTTACGCATTCATTTAAATAGAACCTGTGCTATGTCTGCTGAAAAGTGGAGCTGACAGCAACCACTGATAACTGCTGTTCCACTTATTCACATACTTTTTATTATTTTTTCTAGTCCTCCTAGTTCATGACCTGTTGGTCCAGTTAGTTCCTGCACCTGATAATCTAACAATCAGTTGCTTTTCAAATTATTAGCTATCAGTGCCAATAATTTCAACTCCGATACTAATGATCACCTACACTATAAACTTGGCAATTTTCATTACTCAGTTTTCAATGGGGAGAGTGCTAAGAAGTAAGTGAACTCTTGACAGTCTGTGCAATAAGCCTATTGTCATTGTAGAACTTTAGGTATGTTCTTTATGACTCAGAACAGAGCCCAACCCATCTCTTACAGGATTCAAATTATTGATTAATATATGTTTTGCTCTAAGGCAGGGGTGTCAAACTGCTGGCCCTCCAACTGTTGGGAAACTACAACTCCCATCATGCCCATTGTTATAGATTATACAAATGCATGATGGGAGTTGTAGTTTCCCAACAGCTGGAGGGCCGGGAATTTGACACCTGTGCTCTAAGGGATAGAATAATGTTAGTGACCAGGGTCTGACCTGAACAGGGAGAGACATAAGACATAGCCTGAAGTGGTCTTTAAAAGGTTTTTCAGGGTATGACCCTGAGTATTGTCTTTCTAGTGAGTGACTCCCACTACATAACCAGGATCAAAATGGTGGCTATTTAACCTTTTAGATGCCACGGTCAAATGTATCTGCAGCATGTAAGTGACTAACAGAGGGAGTTGGCTTCATCTGTTCACCATCAGCATCCCTGCCACGTAGTCACGGGGAACTGATGGTTGCCATGGCAGCCAGAGGCCAAATAATACCCTCTGGGTCTGTCATGTAGAGAAGTCTATTTGGCTTTGCCCAGAGATAATGGTCTAATAGACTGCATGTCACATGAATAATACACAGCATTAATGTATTGCTATTTATTATAAATACAATTAAGAAATTGTATAGTTTAGTCCAATTGTGAAACAAAAAAAATTAAAATGTACAAAAATAAAATCCAAAGCCCTGTTTTCCCAAATACAAAAGGTAGTCCATAGCAATCCAACCTATAAAATTATCCTGTTAATTAATCCATACAGTGAACAACGTTGAAGAAAAAAGATAAAGAACACGTCAGAATTGTGTTGGTTTTATTTGTTTATTTTGCCAGGCTGAAATTTTACTCATTGGATGTGGGCTCTGCTTTCTCTCATGTGTAGAGAAAGGCTCATTCTCCTTCCACTCTCATCACGCTGTCTTGCTCTCCTTTCATGTGTTCAGCATCAACATCAGCCATCATTCCACTCACACTCTTCTCTGGCAGGGAGGTAGACTGCCTCTCCTCCACTATGTTTAGTTCCATCATTGTCCACTTCTCCCAAAGGGGCATCTGTGGAAGCAACTTCCCCATACCCACTTTAGTCTTCTCTCAGTCATCAAAGCTATTGTGACTGTTGATCCCTGTCCCAGACGAGGACCTCTGATCATCTTGGCAACTGCAGGCGGAGAACGCCTCTACTCCTGCACACGTTCTCACTCTTCCAGGGCCTGCTTATCACAGTCCCTGCAGCTTCTGCAAAGTCAGAGTAGATGCTCCTCTTTTCAACATGCAGAAATAGTTGTAGTAGGTTTCTTGTGGGAACGTCTACTCAGTGTATTTTTTAGACCAGGTGACACCCTCGCCATCTCACTATTCATGAGCCTGATAGATTACCAGTATCACTCAGTTTTGCGTTGTAAGGATCCTTAGTGGGGCTTAAATGGGTTGTCACTACAAGGATTGCTTTTTATGTTAAAAAACAAGTCACTTTGCGATATCTGTCCATTAACAGTGTCCTACCTATTCTGAGACATCCCCTCTTGTATGGGCTGCATCAGCTTCTCAGGCTGCTATAGCTACAGACCTCTTTGATCTATCCCGATAGGCTGCCAGCACTGGTTGCTATAGCTGCAGACCTGGCTGCTACTGCAGCCTAGTGGAAGCCAGTAAACACGCCCCTGAATTCAAACTGAAACCAAGGAAACAGGACTGAAGTAAAATGAATCAATGTACTGAGACAACCCCTTTAAATTTAATTAAACAAAAGTGAACAAAGTTTTTCAATGTGAAACATAGTAGGTAACAAATATCAGTACAGCTTTCTAAATTCTATATTTATCAAGTCCTATATACCATTTTTTTCTGACATTTGTAAATGTCAGCAAAGAGAGGATTGGGCTCTTAAGTTGCATGTAGTGAGCCTAGTTTACAAGAAAAAGAAAGCAATAAAGATCTGTGCTTTATCATTTTTTGAATTGGAAAAAACAAGACAGTATAAATCAAATGAAGCAACTTTTACTGTCCTCTTAATTTTTAATGAGGAAATATTGATAGTTTCATGTTTAAAAAATGCATCATATAACAACTGAAGAAAAATGTCTTTACTTTCAGATTTGTATTCCATGAAGATGACTTATATATACCCAGTGGTGTATGATACATCCTATTAAGACTTAAAACAGGCAAGAAAAATACATTTATAAAACTTCCTTTATTGGTCAAAGTTTTTGAAGTGAATAAGTAAATTTAATAGGATGAGAACAAATTTGTATTGTAAAAGCTTTATGACAAATTAGTGAAAAAAAGTCTTCATTTCTATTTAACACTTGAGGGAAATAATTTGATTGTGCTATGTGAATGTAATTTTAAAAGAGACTTTATTATTATAGTGTTTACCAACATTTTTATCTTATTGACTTAGCATGTAGCATATTTTATTTATTTACTTATTTATATAGCGCCAGAATATTGCACAGCATTGTCTATTGGTTCCTGTCCCCATTGGGGCCAACATTATACATTCAAAAATAATGTAGCATGGTTTAAGAGGAAACCAGAGCACCTGAAGGAATTTTTGACCATGTTATAAAAAAGATATTAACCCCTTAAGGACCCTGCGATTTTTTTTGTTGACATGTTCGTTTTTTCCTCCCCGCCTTTCCAGAGCCAAAACTTTTTTATTTTTCCACCTATACAGACATATGACGGCTTTTATTTTGCGGGACAAGATGTAATTTATAATGTTGTTACTCATATTACTATCCATATACATTTAAATCCAGAGAAACCCTTAAGGCTGGGCTCGTCACAGTATCGGCCCCCTAACATACTAATCCCCTCTCCAAATTACCAATATACACTCACCGGCCACTTTATTAGGTACACCATGCTAGTAACGGGTTGGACCCCCTTTTGCCTTCAGAACTGCCTCAATTCTTCGTGGCATAGATTCCACAAGGTGTTGCAGCGATGCTCAATTGGTACCAAGGGGCCCAAAGAGTGCCAAGAAAATATTCCCCACACCATGACACCACCACCACCAGCCTGAACCGTTGATACAAGACAGGATGGATCCATGCTTTCATGTTGTTGACGCCAAATTCTGACCCTACCATCCGAATATCGCAGCAGAAATCGAGACTCATCAGACCAGGCAACGTTTTCCAATCTTCTACTGTCCAATTTCGATGAGCTTGGCAAATTGGAGCCTCAGTTTCCTGTTCTTAGCTGAAAGGAGTGGCAACCCGGTGTGGTTTCTGCTGCTGTAGCCCATCTGCCTCAAAGTTTGCCGTACTGTGCGTTCAGAGATGCTCTTCTGCCTACCTTGGTTGTAACGGGAGGCTATATCAGTCACTGTTGCCTTTTCTATCAGCTCGAACCAGTCCTGCCCATTCTCCTTTGACCTCTGGCATCAAGAAGGCATTTCCGCCCACAGGACTGCGCTCACTGGATGTTTTTTCTTTTTCGGACCATTCTCTGTAAACCCTAGAGATGGTTGTGCGTGAAAATCCCAGGAGATCAGCAGTTTCTGAAATACTCAGACCAGCCCTTCTGGCACCAACAACCATGCCACGTTCAAAGGCACTCAAATCACCTTTCTTCCCCATACTGATGCTCGGTTTGAACTGCAGGAGATTATCTTGACCATGTCTACATGCCTAAATGCACTGAGTTGCCGCCATGTGATTGGCTGATTAGAAATTAAGTGTTAACAAGCAGTTGGACAGGTGTACCTAATAAAGTGGCTGGTGAGTGTATAGTCCAAAGAAAAACAGAGAGTATAGGATAAAAAATTACTTTATTCATGATTCATTAAAAATTGATATACAAAAATTAGTGTTTAAGAAAAAGTTCTGACAACAACAGCAAAGTACATATCCTAATAACTATATAATTAATGCAGGACCAGATCAATGGTATATAAGAAATCCTCTGACAATCAGGACTTTGTGTCTCTCTCACCCACGACTATACATACTCATATAGATATCATGATAGCTTAATACCAATATCATACAGACGTATACATAGTGATAAAATAATTAGGAGATACTCTGTATTGACCCTCTGAACAATAGTATAAAATAAGAATATTTTAAGGAGTTAAAATATGATGGTAAACTATATCTATATATAATGGCACATTACTGGGAGAGGACACTTAAAGTAAATAGCCCTTTGATCTTATTGGATATAAAGTATCAATGGTCCAAATGCTACCAGAGATGTTTATAGGCTGTACATGCCACCCCGACGCGCGTTTCGCTGCAGTATCGCTTCCTCAAGGGGTATACACTACACTGATCCCATCCCAGTTAAATAATGCTTTTTTACAGCTGGAGCTAATTAAAGCAGCGCATGTTCCGCTTCGAAGTAGGCCGCGTCACTGCCCCGCTTCCGGCAGTCCCGCGGTCATGCGCATGCGTGGAAGAGAACACTTCCGGACATGCGCTGAAGGCATTGAAGGACGCCGGAGTCGTGACGGACGCCATGCCTCCCACGGCGCACGCGCACAGCCCAGCGGGCCAGACAAATCATTAGAATAACTTTATTATACCTCTTGAATGCGGACAACAACCGGAGATTCCAATATTTACCCTCTTGGATATAATGTTTCTATTAGGCAGTTAAGCTCAAACTTCTTACTTATATTAGACGATCTTATCCACTATACCACCAACAATTTAGTAACACCTAATAAGGATATATATAAAAAGCAAGAATCAACAATTCATATGGAGTTCATCTTTCATTCCATCCTGCTCCAACATGTCGTAAATTGGTATTCTAGTGGTGTTACAGTGGTGTTTGCCACAGGTCCGAGGGTTCGGGATTTCATAGGCGTAATATATGTCCGCAATTCCACCCACTGGGACAGCATCAGGTAATATGTATATACTAACATTACCAAAATAAAAATAGAAAATGATTAAAACCATAATATGTACAAAAGAACAGGAGATATTAATGTACATTGCAAAGGGTGAGGACTATAATCTACCCGTTGGTGTCATAGTGTCCAACATAGTACTCCATTTAGTCTCTTTTTGTTCAAGGGCTCTCATATAATTCCCACCTCTTATCCCTAGGTGAATTACATCATTGCCACACACTTTTAACATCTTTGGGTCACATGCATGGTATTTAAAAAAATGTCTGGGAAGAGTTTTTAATTGGGATATATCATCATGTTGTTTAGCTGTCCTAATATCACGAACATGTTCGCGTACCCGGATTTTGAGTTCGCGTGTTGTGATTCCCACATATAATTTCTTGCATGGACACTGAGCCATATAGATCACATTTTTGGTGTTGCATGTAATATAGTGACGGATCTGGAATTGACGTGATCCATCTGAGGTTTTAAATGTATCCGAGGGTGTCATATTGCAGCAGGCAACACAGTTGCCACATGGAAAAAAGCCACATTTTGGCCCCCGAGTACTAAATGGGTTGCGGTTTGCAACTCCATAATGGCTTTTTACCAGCCAATCTCTAACATTTGGTGATCTCCTTGCTGTCATCATAGGATGATTTGAAATCTCTCTAGCCAGTATTGGGTCTGTTTTCAGTACTCCCCAATGTTTATTCAATATAACACGCAAATTTGACCATTGCTTGTTGTATGTAGTTATAAACCGCACCTGAGCATCATTATTCTTTTTCTTTTGTTGGTTTCTTGGGGTAATTTTTGCCCGACGATAGGCCTTTTTCATAGATCTAGTGCTATATCCGCTCTCGAGAAACCGCTGTCTCAGATCACCTGCTTGCATCTCAAATTTTGAATCTTGAGAGCAGATGCGTCGCATACGTAAAACTTGCCCAGTTGGAATTGCTCTAATAGTGGCTGGATTGTTGAACGAGGAAGCATGTAATAATGAGTTTGTTGCGGTCGATTTGCGATGGACATCCGTTTGTATTAGACTATCCTCATCAATTTCCATAGCAATGTCTAGGAACTCTACTTGTCTAGGATCCGCTTTGAATGTCAATTTGATGTTATATGGATTACTGTTTAGAAGTTCCATGAACTCTGTCAGTTGTGCCATAGACCCGTGCATAGAAATAGCACGTCGTCTATGTACCTAATCCAGCACTGAACACGATCGATCGCCGATATTGTATCATCCTGGAAGATTCCTCGTTCCCAATACCACAAAAATAGATTGGCGGACGCCGGAGCGCATGCCGCTCCCATGGCCGTACCTTGACATTGTGTGTAAAAGATGTCTTTAAAGACAAATAGATTATGCGTCAAAATGAATTGCAAAAGATCCAAGATTAAGAGGCAAAGATCTGCATCTAAACCACTCATACGCAGAAAAAATTCCACTGCTACCAGTCCATCAGAATGTCGTATACTGGTATACAGCGACTCCACGTCTGCTGTAACCAGATATACACCTGATTCTACGTTGATCCCGTCTATCCGTTTCAATA
The DNA here is from genome assembly GCA_025379985.1 of Phyllomedusa bahiana. Lineage (NCBI taxonomy): Eukaryota > Metazoa > Chordata > Amphibia > Anura > Hylidae > Phyllomedusa > Phyllomedusa bahiana. Next base: position 39,631 of record JAODAL010026366.1, on the reverse strand, counting down.
CATCCGTTGTATCCCGGACATAAGATGGCAAAAGCTCCACCAATGGCTTAAGGTAATGATCTATAAATTTACATACGGGATCGGATAACCCACCAATCCCGGACACAATAGGGCGTCCAGGTGGATTGGTGGGATCCTTGTGAATTTTGGAGAGCAGGTATAACGTAGGAATTTTAGGGGTTTTCACCATCAAGTATTCATATACCTTTTTGGTGATAATCCCATTCCGAAATGCCCTTTCCAACAGGTCCTCTAATTCCCTAGAGAAACTTACAATGGGATTGTGAGACATCTTTTTATAAGTTTGTTTATCACGTAGCTGACGGAGAGCTTCTTTTTCATAATTTACAATGATCTGATTTACAATGGGCCAGATCACTATGTTTCCCCCCTTGTCCGCTGGTTTGAATATAACGTCTTCCATCGACTGTAGTTCTATTAATGCATTTCTCTGATCCCTAGTCAGGTTATCCATGCCACGACTTTTGGATAACTCCTTCATATCAGAGATAACAAGTCTTACAAAGATTTCCACTTGTGGACACATGGACAAGGGGGGAAACCTAGTTGATCTGGTGCAAAGATGCGAGGGAAAGCTACCTGAAGGTAATTCATTTTGTTCAGATAGCAGTTCCTCCAGTATAGAGACAGCATTCCTTTCCTCCTCAGTATTCCAATCATTGCCTTCTTTATTGGCATGTAATTTTTTGAGGATGAGTTTCCTCGCAAATAAATGAAAACCCTTTTTTAAAGGGTTTAAAAAATTTTTAAAATGAATTAGGGGGTGAGAAAGTCAACCCCAAAACCAAAGTACCTCTTCCTGTGCTTTAGTTGCACATGTGGGATAAATGATTTCCTTCATCCTTTTTCTTGTAGTGTACCAGTTTAATGAGGGAAAAGACCCCCTGTCTCCGGATTTTTTTTCCCTTTTTTTTGTTTCCCACGTTTCGACCACGGGTCATTTTTGCTTGACCATCATTTTGTTTTAGACGAAGAAAACTATCTTGAGATTGGATCGAAGACATAGATCCAGATCTCGATCTGGATCGTGATCCATTTCTGTCAGTTCTCCATCTATACATCCTTCCTAGATGCAAGTCCCCTGGGGTCCTTTTTTTTTTTAGAATTTTGTCTCACAAATTTTTTTTTTTCCCATTTCTTAGTCTTTCTCTGTTCTGACTTAAAGTTCTAGATCCCCATCCACATCACATTTATCATTTTTGTTTGCACTTCAGTCAGTTCTATTTCAATGTTATTGAGTGTAGTAGTGTTAAATTGTATAAGTAATTCAATAAACCCGTTACAGCAATTGTTAGCCAATTCCTCCCATTTTCCTTTAAAGGATTCGTCCTCAACCAAAAAAGGGTGGAAGGACTTTCACTCTTTCCCTCTGGGTATCAAGCCTTTTTGGGTGTATTTTTTTAAAAAAAGGTTTGGGCCACCACACCTTAAGTCACTTAGGAGCAAACCTCCATTTTTTTTTTGCTCCTTTTTCCATATTGTCTTCTTTTAAAAACATGCCATAGTCGGACTCTCTTTAAAAACCTCATTTAATTCATGTATGTAGAATCCGTGACCTGAAACCCCTATCAAATTTGGGAATGGGTGTGTAGAAGACACAGATAAATATTACAATCCATTACATTTAAATCCGAGAAACCCTTTAAAGGGTGGGTCGTCACGTATCGGCCCCTAACATAATAACCCCCCTCCAAATTACCAATATAATTCCAAAGAAAAAAAAAAGGGGATAGGATAAAAAATTACTTTTTTAAATTCATTAAAAATTATATACAAAAATTAGTGGTTAAAGAAGAAATTTCCCAACAAACAAAAAGTACAAACCCTTAATAACTATAAAATTTTTAATGCGGGACCAATAAATTGGTATATAAAAAATCCTCTGACAATCAGGACTTGGTGCCTCTCCACCCCCCGACTATACTTTCAATAGATATCATGTAGCCCTTAAAACCAATATCATACAGGAAGGGGATACATAGTGATAAAATAAATTTGGAGATACTCTGTATTGACCCTCTGAAAAATAGTATTTTAAGGTAATTTTTTTTGGGGGTTAAAAAAATGGGTTTTTAAAATTTGATTTTTATAATGGACATTACGGGGGGGAGGACACTTAAAGTAAAAAAGTCCTTTGATCTTATTGGATATCAGTAACATGGGGCCAAATGCTTAACCCGGGGGATGGCGCTACCCCCGCCGGTTTATTTGCTTCCCAAGGGGGAAAAACTAACTGATTTTTAACCCAGTTAAATTTAAAGGGGTTTTCAGCTGGAGCTAATTAGCGGTTTCATGTTCCGCATTCAATTTATCCTCACATGTGCAAAATAATAAAATTGGGGAAGAAATTTGGAACTTTTTGGGCTAACTGAGTAAAATTTTAAAGGAGCTTTCGAGAGGATTTGCTTCCCCTTCAGACGATGTTATACAACAAACTGAAAATTTCACCCACTTTTTATACACACAAGACATGGATCTTCAAAGGATCTTAGGTTTTTTTAAAAAAACAAAAAGCGAAATTAAAAAACAGCAGTTATTTCAACCGTTTAAGAATTAAACAGTCCCGGAAAAAATTGTGAGGGGTGAGGGGGTGAACGTAATTATTTCTCTTATCTATGTGCAATTTTAAAGGGGGGAAATTTTTTGCACTCACATTCCCCATAGCTTGACATGAAGCTGGCATAATAACTTTTGGGGAAAAAACCCCCCTTTTTTCAAAAAGGGTTGAGAAAAAAAATTTAAAACCCCCCAAAAATTTAACCCCAAATTTGCCATTTTTAAAAATGTGTAAAAAATTATTTTTTTTTTTTAAAGAAAAATTTTTGAAAAAGTTTGGTTGAAAAAAAGGGTATTTTTTTTTTAAACAAAGGGAAAGAGCCCCCCCAAAAAAACCAAAAAAACCCATTGTCAAAAATCCCTATTTTTTAAAATATTCAAGTTAGAAAAAAGGGAAAAAAAATTTAATTTTCAACAGGCCCCAAATATGAAAACCCAAAATTTTTTAACCCGGGGGGGTATATGTTCCCCTTAAAGGGAACTCGGGATTTTCCGGGTTTTTCCCTGGTTAAGTTTTGGCCCTTCAAAACCCTTAAAAAAAGGGCCCCATTTCCCTTAAGGCCTTTTCCCAAAATGTCCCTTTAAAAAATTTCCCATTTTAAAAACCCCTTTTAAAATTCCCCAAAATTTTTGCAGAGGTAGAAAAAGACCCCCAAAAAAATTTACGTTAGTTTTTTTAAAATTTTATTTTTAATTTTAAAAAAGGGGGAAAGTCCAATTTGGGCAAAAAATTTTTTTTAAAAAGTTTTGGCCCTTTTAAAAAAAAAATTTGCCCGTTTTTTTTTTTTTGGGATTTTTTTTAAAAAAATTTTTTTTTAAAAATTTTTAATAAACTTAATTAAAATTTTAATCCACTTCTTTTTTCTTTTAAAAAAATTTGGAATTTTAAATTTAAAAGGGGGGGGCCGTACTGGAGAGCCCACCCAAGGGGCCCCGGTTTAAAATTTAAAATTTGTAAATTTATTTGTTTTCCAGCACCGGGTTTTTTTTTTGGGATTCGGCATTTCTAATGGACCGGAAAAAAATGAAAAAAGGGGACCGGGAAAAAAGATTTTTGGAAACAAAGGCAAAAGGACAAAAAAAAAGGAAAGGATTGCCCCAAAAGGACAAAATTGGGGCCAAAAAAGTTTGGAAAAAAACTTAAAAGGGTTTTAAACCAAGGGAAAGGGGCCCCCTCCCCCCCGGTTTTGGGACGCCAAAAAGGGGAAATTGGCAACAATTGCTAAAGTTTTTAAATTATCAAAAAAATGACCCCAAAAAAAAAAAAGGGGGACTTTGCAAAAAAAATTTTTGTATGTGGAGGGTTTCCAAGGGGTTTTAAAGTGGGAACCGGGGAAGATCAAGGGAAAATTTTAAAAAAAAAAATAAAAAAAAAAATTACGGGGCATTTTTCTTGATTAAAGGTTTTAAAGGAAAAGGAAAAGGAAATTTAATCAGTTGGGGTTTTATTTTTTCATAAACCTTTCAAAGGGGTTTTTTTTAAAAAACAAAATAGTCAAAAAAAATCCCCCCCGGGGGAAAAAACCCAAAAAAAAGAAAGGAAAAACCCAAAAAGGGGGGCCCCTTTCCCCAAAACGGGTTTTCCCAAAAAAGGTGAAAAATAATTTTTCCCCAATTGCAATAAAAAAGAAAACTTGGGGGGGGATGTTTTTTTCCCCCCCAAAAATTCTTTTTTTTAACAAATTTAAAAAAAATTTTAACTTTTTTTTTTCGGGGCCCCCAAAAAAAAATTTTTTTCCCCAAAAAACAGGAAGTTAAACCCCTTGGGAAAAAAAGTTTTATGGGGGAATGCTTCTAACAAATAATTTTCTATTTTGGGCATTTTTGCAAAAAAAACTATTTCCCCCTTTAGGGGAAATGGAAATTTTTGGAAGACTTGTTATTCTGAAAAAAAGGGTTTTAAAAGGGAAAGGGATACCTCAGGGATGGAAAAGATTTAAAAAAACAAAGCCCCTGGGCGTTTTTTAAAAACCAGGGAAGGGGGGGAAAAAAATTGTTTGGGTTTAAATTTTGGAATTTGTCGAAAAAAAACCCTAAAAAAAAAGTTAAATTTTCCCAGAAGGGGCCTGGGAAATTGGGTTTTAAAGGGGCAATTTTTTTTTTTCCCCAAAAAGGGTATAAAAACTTAGGAAAAAAACCCCTAAAATCCTTTTTTTTCTTTTTAAAAATTAAAAGGCCCCAAAAGGGGCCCCCGGGGGGGGGTTTGTGGTGATTAAATCTGTCCGTTAAAATTTTAAGGGAAAACCCCCTTTAAGCGGTGGGTTTTGAATTTAAAAAATTTGGGGGGCCGGGGTTTAAAATTTTTAAAGCCAAAAAATTTATTGTAAACGGTAAGAATGGGGGCGTGTATACCTTAAACCTTCGGATAGAAAAATTTTTTTTGGGTTTTTAAATTTTTGGTTTGAGCGTTTTCCCTCTTAATCTTGGATTTTTGGAAAATTTTTGGAGGCATTCTATTTGTCTTTAAAAACCTTTTTCACAAAAAACAAGGTGGAAGGGGGGATGCGCTCCCGGCCCCCAAATTTTTAAGGGGAAAGGAACAAATTTCCGGGAAGGGAAAATTTGGGAATACTTTTTTTATCTGGAATTTTTGGGGACTCGTCTATTTCACGGGGTCTATCCAAATGCCCAAAATTCTAAATTTTGTTCCCTATTTTTTTAAAATAATTGCATTCAAAGGGGATTCCAAAATGCCTAAAATTTTTTAAAAATTTTGCCCAAAACAAACGGGGGGTTCCACGAAATTTTCGACCGCACCCCATTAAAAATTTTGTTAAAAACCCCCCCCCTTTGGGGAAAAAAGGGGAATTTAAGGGTATGCAAAAAAAATTTGCCCAAGACAAATTGAAACAAAATGTTTAAAAGGGCAGGGTTTTTAAAACAAAAATGTGGTTATGAAAAAAAACCTTTTGGGGTCCCAAAAAAACCCCCAAAAAAAAAAGATTTCCCTACTTATACCTGCTCTCCAAAATTCACAAGGATCCCACCAATCCACCTGGACGCCCGGGATTGGTGGGTTATCCGATCCCATGTGTAAATTTATAGATCATTACCTTAAGCCATTGGTGGAGCTTTTACCATCTTATGTCCGGGATACAACGGATGTATTGAAACGGATAGACGGGATCAACGTAGAATCAGGTGTATATCTGGTTACAGCAGACGTGGAGTCGCTGTATACCAGTATACAACATTCTGATGGACTGGTAGCAGTGGAATTTTTTTCTGCGTATGAGCGGTTTAGATGCAGATCTTTGCCTCTTAATCTTGGATCTTTTGCAATTCATTTTGATGCATAATCTATTTGTCTTTAAAGACATCTTTTACACACAATGTCAAGGTACGGCCATGGGAGCGGCATGCGCTCCGGCGTACGCCAATCTATTTTTGGGGTATTGGGAACGAGGAATCTTCCAGGATGATACAATATCGGCGATCGATCGTGTTCATTGCTGGATTAGGTACATAGACGACGTGCTATTTCTATGGCACAGGTCTATGGCACAACTGACAGAGTTCATGGAACTTCTAAACAGTAATCCATATAACATCAAATTGACATTCAAAGCGGATCCTAGACAAGTAGAGTTCCTACATATTACTATTGAAATTGATGACGATAGTCTAATACAAACGGATGTCCATCTCAAATCGACCGCAACAAACTCATTATTACATGCTTCCTCGTTCCACAATCCAGCCCCTATTAGAGAAATTCCAACTGGGCAATTTTTACGTATGCGACGCATCTGCTCTCAAGATTCAAAATTTGAGATGCAAGCAGGTGATCTGAGACAGCGGTTTCTCGAGCGCGGATATAGCAATAGATCTATGAAAAAGGCCTATCGTCGGGCAAAAATGACCCCAAGAAACCAATTGTTACAACAAAAGAAAAAGAATAAAGATGCTCAGGTGCGGTTTATAACTATATACAACAAGCAATGGTCGAATTTGTGTGTTATATTGAATAAACATTGGGGGGTACTGAAAACAGACCCAATACTGGCTAGAGAGATTTCAAATCATCCTATGATGACAGCAAGGAGATCAGCCAATGTTAGAGTTTGGCTGGTAAAAAGGCATTATGTAGTTGCAAACCGCAACCCATTTAGTACTCGGGGGCCAAAATGTAGCTTTTTTCCATGTGGCAACTGTGTTGCCTGCTGCAATATGACACCCTCGGATACATTTAAAACCTCAGATGGATCACGTCAATTCCAGATCCGTCACTATATTATATGCAACACCAAAAATATGATCTATATGGCTCAGTGTCCATGCAAGAAATTATATGTGGGAATCACAACACGCAAACTCAAAATCCGGGTACGCGAACATGGTCGTGATATTAGGACAGCTAAACAACATGATGATATATCCCAATTAAAAACTCTTCCCAGACATTTTTTGAAATAGCATGCATGTGACCCAAAGATGTTAAAAGTGTGTGGCAGTGATGTAATTCACCTAGGGATAAGAGGTGGGAATTATATGAGAGCCCTTGAACAAAAAGAGACTAAATGGATTACTATGTTGGACACTATGACACCAACGGGACTCAATGAAAAATTAAACTTTGCGTCTTTTCTGTAATATTTCAACATTACAGTTAGTGGTAGATTATAGTCCTCACCCTTTGCAATGTACATTAATATCTCCTGTTCTTTTGTACATATTATGGTTTTAATCATTTTCTGTTTTTATTTTCGTAGTGTTATTATATACATATTACCTGATGCTGTCCCAGTGGGTGGAATTGCAGACATATATTATGCCTATGAAATCCCGAACCCTCGGACCTGTGGCAAACACCACTGTAACACCGCTAGAATACCAATATACGATATGTTGGAGCAGGATGGAATGAAAGATGAACTCCATATGAATTGTTGATTCTTGCTTTATATATATATCCTTATTAGGTGTTACTAAATTGTTGGTGGTATAGTGGATAAGATCGTATAATATAAGTAAGAGGTTTGAGCTTAACTGCCTAATAGAAACATTATATCCAAGAGGGTAAATATTGGAATCTCCGTTTGTTGTCCGCATTCAAGAGGTATAATAAAGTTATTCTAATGATTTGTCTGGCCTCGCTGGGCTGTGCGCGTGCGCCGTGTGGGAGGCATGGCGTCCGTCACGACTCCGGCGTCCTTCAACGCCTTCAGCGCATGTCCGGAAGTGTTCTCTTCCACGCATGCGCATGACCGCGGGACTGCCGGAAGCGGGGCAGTGACGCGGCCTCCTTCGAACGCGGAACATGCACCGCTAATTAGCTCCAGCTGTAAACGGCATTATTTAACTGGGATGGAATCAGTGTAGTGTATACCCCTTGAGGAAGCAATACTGCGGCGAAACGCGCATCTCTGGTAAGCATTTGGACCATGATACTGATATCCAATAAGATCAAAGGACTATTTACTTTAAGTGTCCTCTCCCAGTAATGTGCCATTATATATAGATATAGTTTACCATCATATATAACTCCCTTAAAATATTCTTATATATACTATTGTTCAGAGGGTCAATACAGAGTATCTCCTAATTATTTTATCACTATGTATACGTCTGTATGATATTGGTATTAAGCTATCATGATATCTATATGAGTATGTATAGTCGTGGGTGAGAGAGACACCAAGTCCTGATTGTCAGAGGATTTCTTATATACCATTGATCTGGTCCTGCATTAATTATATAGTTATTAGGATATGTACTTTGCTGTTGTTGTCGGAACTTTTTCTTAAACACTAATTTTTGTATATCAATTTTTAATGAATCATGAATAAAGTAATTTTTTATCTTATACTCTCTGTTTTTCTATGGAATATATTTACTCATATTACTATAGAATATACTGGGAAAAAAAATTCCAAGTGGGACAAATTGTGAAAAAAAACGTACTTTCGCCATGTTTGCTGTTTTTTTGCTTTTACGGCACTCAATATTCAGTAAATATAATGTGTTATATATATTCTACAGGTTGATACGCATCCGCCAATACCAAACATGTAAGGTTTCCTTTATTTTTTGGTACCGTAAAAAAATTCCAAACATTTTCTATTTTTGACATTTGCACAGCGGCGCCATTTTGTGCAGCCATTAACTTTTTTGTACTAAAACCTACGGACATCAGTGAGGGTGAATTTTTTGCAGGTTGAAGCATACTTTTTATTGCTAGCAGTTTGGAATACATACGACTTTTTTGATCACTTTATTCCAATTTTAATGTGACGTGAAATGACCAAAAAAACGCAATTTTGCCGTTTGGAATTTTTTTTCTTCTTCGACATTCAGCGCACAGGATAAATTATGTTATATTTTTATAGATCGGACTTTTTCGGATGCGGCGATTCCAATAATGTGTATTTTTTTATTATTTTATTGTTTTTATTTGTAAAATGGGGAAAGGGAGGTGATTTGAAATTGTAATACTTTTTTTTTTTTTATTTTAACATTGAGTCCCCCTAGGGTGCCTCACCACTAGGGGGCACGATCGTTAATACAGCCTAATGCATTGCATAGACAATGCATTAGGCTCTACCAAGATGGTGGTTTCCCCACTTCCTGCCTGGGGCCGGAAATGGGGAAAACGGGAACATGGCACTGATGGAGGCCTTCATAAGGCTCCTCACTGCCATGTCCAGGCATCGAATCCCCACAATCACGCTGCGGGAACTCCGATCGCCATGAAGAACTGTGCGCGGCACCGTTTTTTATTCATTTAGACGCTGGCCGCGGGGTCTAGAGGGTTAAACAGCCCAGGTGGGCGGCGCTGCCCCGCCCTCCATACTGAAATCGCCGGGTGTTAGCTGCGATCAGCCGCTAACACCCGGCAGCTGTGTGGCGGGATCGCAGAACGATCCCCCTGCAAGGCACCCTAGCGACCCTGGGTAGTACTCATACGTCCAGGGTCGTTAAGGGGTTAAAACAATGGTATGCACTCTAAATTCTTAAACTACGCAATAAAGGTTCTAAGAAGATAATATCATGGGCTACAGTAGAAAAAAGAGGAGCCAGTTGTCAAAGAGACAAACAGAAGAAAAATAGTCTCCAAGTATATTGTTTTACTGTAAAATGTTGTCATAGGGGACTTTAAGAGACCAAAGCCATTAAATTAATGTTCACTATTTCTTATATCACAGCTAAAGGCATTATAAAGAATGAAGTAACATTTGAAAAGAGTTTGTAAAAAGATAATGAGAACAAAATGCGTAGAGCAGGTAGATGGCCCCAAACTATTATTCTCAATATACAAGGACTTGCTAACTACAAATATTTGGAAATTGACTGCACTTGCACACAAATTCATTCGAGTCCATGTAAATAGTGGAAAGAGCCAAAAGCATCTTGTTCAGCTATTATATTAACCACCTTAGACTTTATTAGAACCAATACAACTGATACAAAAAAATTAGCTGAAACAGCTGTCTATCATGACTGTTTTGCATCAGCAAATCAGGGTCAGAAGACCCGCCCATGCTTTTTAACACCTTAGATGCTGCAGCAAAGTAGGCCGCGGTGTCTAAATGAATGAATGACGGTGTCACTCCGATCGGGACATCAGCAGCGAAATCACTGAGTCCGGATCAGCTAACATGGCAGCGGGAAGCCTTTTGAAGGCTTCCATCTCTGCCATGTTTTTAATTTCCTCACTTCCCAGGCAGGAAGTGGGGAGACCGCCATCTTGATACACCCTAATGCATTGTCTAGACAATGCATTAGGTTGTATAAACGATTGTGCCCCCTAGTGGTGAAGCACCCTAAGGGGACTTAAAGGTAAAGTAAAAAAAAAGTTTTAAAGTGTCAAAAAAAAGTATTAAAAGTTCAAATCACCCCCTTTACACCATTTTACAAATAAAAAAATAAAATAAAATAAAAAGTTACACATATTTGGTATCACCACATCTGAAAACGTCTGATCTATTAAAATATAATATCGTTTATCCCATACACTGAACACCGTAGAAGAAAAAAAATCCAAACGCCAAAATTGCACTTTTTTGGTCACTTCACGTCACATAAAAATTGGAATAAAAGTGATCAAAAAAGTCGCGTGCATTCCAAACTGCTAGTAATAAAAATTACACTTCAGCCTTCAAAAAATGCACTCTCACTCACATCCGTAGGTGTTAGTACAAAAAAGTTATTGGGCGCAAAATATGGTGCTGCAGCACAAATTTCACAAATCAAAAATGTTTGGAATTTTTTTACGGTACCAAAACATAACGGAAACCATGCATGTTTGGTATTGGCGGATGTGTCTCAACCCATAGAATACAGATAACACATAATTTTTACCGAAGACCGTAAAAACAAAACACCCGCAAACATGATGCAAGTACTTTTTTTTCACATTTTACCCCACTTAGAATTTTTTTGTCGTTCCCCAGTATATTCTATGGTAATAAGAATAACTTCAATAAAAAGTACATCTTGTCTCGCAAAATAAAAGCCCTCACACGTCTATGAAGGTGGAAAAATAAAAAAGTTATGGCTTTCAGAAGGCAATGAGGAAAATAATTTAGAGCCACATTATTATGACGATCCATGAGGAAGGGGTTAAACAATCAAAAGAAAAGATGATGGGGAATAGTGGAGGTGCTGTTCATGATCTATAATGTAATAATTTTTTAATTTTACAGGTTAATCTATCCTTATCATTTTATATTGTGCAAGTACCAAATCAGCTAAATCTGTGTAGGTAGAATAGTCCCTGGGTAGCTAATATAAAATACCTGAAAAAACCTTCTTAATCCCCTTTCATCTACAGTTATAAAACTAGCCCAGATCATTTTCTTAGGATATTTGCCAGTAATTTATCTCTTTACCTCCAAATACCTTTCAATGTCACCTGACGTCTTTGCAGGATATCTTGGCTCCTAGAGAATAGTAAGCTCTACTTTACTAGTAATATAATTTCCCTGATTGAGGCACTAGACCCTAGGTCATTATGACTATTCCTCATTATGACTATTCATCATTAGCTTTTAACATATAGAGGAATTTAAATGAAAACTAGTAATAAATACATCGCTATATTGATTTTGCTTTGTTAAGGAGAGAAACAAAATTATTATTGTCACATGCTGCCCTAATACAAAATTGGTGACTTTGCTGTTGTGCATATAGCTGCAAGTCATTTATACTTTCTCAAGACAGGCAACCTGTGAAATGATACTGGCAAAAACATTTCAGTTCTTTACATTTGGGGAGATGACACATGCTTCCTACTGTGCTCACTTGCTTAGCTTTCACAGAAACATATTTGGCTTTTTCTTGGTTATGCAAAGGACTTTTGCTATGAAATTAAAATGGAAGAACATCATATAACCTTTGGATTTATTATAAAGCAGGGCAGCACTGAAGGAAGCTTTTAGCCATGTGAAAGTGAATTGCCTTAAACTTTGAATATTATAATACTGTTTCTTTCATGTTAGATCTCTTTGTTTCAAGTCATTTTATGAGAAAGACTTTCTAAAAAGATAATTGTCTTAGAGTTGACATTTGGGTGTTTATTTTACCTCGGTGTCACCGTAATCAAGATGAATTCGGTAGATTTAAAACAAAATGTAAAGGGAGCTTTGTGTCAGCTATGCCAAAGCAATAAATTATCAACTTTATCTATTTATGCCTCATGTGGGAAACAAAGATTTCAGACACACTTGATGAATACGAAAAATCCATTAGAGAAGTCATTTTGGCTGTCGGCATGTGTCTGAACTGGAGAAAACAATCTGAAATCATTTACTTTATTACTTCATAGCGATGTAAACCACAAAAAAAAAATAATCTGAGATTATCTATGTTAATAATGCATGTAGAAAAAAGAAAAGAGACACAAAGAAGACCACAGTGCAAGACTTGTGTAGTATGTAGGAATAATTCCCTTGTGTCAAAGACTTAAAGAGGATGTATCGCTTCTTCAGTTTGTGTGTTTCATTGTGCTATCAGCTTCTCAGCTCTACAAATCCAGGGGCTTTTCTTCCCCTCCAAGCTGGGTGTTTCTTAACTTAAGGGGGGTGACATCATCCCCCCCCCTTCACTGTTCATGCTCACTCCTGAGACCCCCACCCTCCCCCGAGTCCACATGTCACTGTGTCGTTCACCCAATGCAGTTTTATTTTGTGAGTATGTTTACATACCACAGGCTTGCATTCAGTCTAGACAATCTTCTATGAACTCATAACACTCTTCTCCTCTCACAGCTTGAGGTTTGTTACAATTGAATCCAGTCTTCTATGAACTCCTCCAGAGCAGCACAGATTTCCCTTCTATGTTTACACGCAGGAGCATTTAGGCATCGAGGCACAATTCTGCTCTTTTCTGATTGTAGAAGCCCTGCAGTATTATTGTGTATCTTCTGGCTGTGCAAAGTGAAATTGCTGTCGGTCTCTTACTTTGAGTGAGAGAGGCAGCCTTATGCTCCTTCTATGTTTTCATTAGGCACCAAAGCACAATTCTGTTGTTTTCTGATTGTAGAAGCAGGTGCAGTGCCTCTGTGTTTCTGCTGGCTGTGAAGAGTGAAATGCTCCCGGCCCCTTACTTTGAGGGATAGAGGCAGGAATGCTTGCTCCCGTAAATACAACCGGGGGCCAGACTGAATGTAAATTAGTAGAGCCGTCATCCAATGACAAGATAGGAGGAGAAATCCGACCGACAGTGGGGAACAGTGTTTACAGAAACACAAGATAAGGCAGACTGTGAAAACAAGACAGCTTTGCTAATGACATCCAATTGCAAAGTTGCTTGTTTTCACTGTACCCTTATTCTGAAGACCATTTAATTATTAGTATTATTATTATTGTTATTATTATTATTATTATTATTATTATCATTTATTTTAGAGCGCCCTTGATTCCAGTACAGAGGGAGAGAGGGCCCTGCCCATGAGGGCTTGCAATCAACAGGGAAGAAGGGAAGAGACAGAAGGAGAGGGGCAGACATATTTGGGGGTTAGCATGAAACGGGGTTAATTTTTGGGTTATAGGCCCAAACCAAAGAGGATTTTTTCAGGTTACGTTTGAGGCATGAGAGGGGGTGAGCTGAGGTGTTAGGCAAGTTCCAGAGGGGGGGGGAAGCAGGGGGAAAGTTTTGGGGAGACGGTTATGTAAAGAGCATAAGGGAGGCAGGAAGAAGGTCTATGAGGAGCGGGGGTTTTGAGTGAGGGGAGGATCTGGAATTAAGGCACATATATGGAGGGGGGGTTAGGAAGTCTTTAAGGTCAAAGTTGCTATTTTAACTGGTTTTGTTGGGAATGGTTAGGGGGAGGGGGGAGGTAGGGAGTACGAGAAGGGGTGAACAAAAGGGAGAGGTTGGGAGGGTTTGGAAAAAGCGAGAGTGCGGGAGGGGAGGCCACAAGATAAAAGTTGCAGGGTCTAGGGGGGAAATGACAAGGGCAGGGACCAGAAATTTTTGTGTTTCAAGTTAAAGGAATGAGCAATTCGGAGATTTTTTTCAGGGGAGGGGGCGGGAGGGGTTTAAGGGTTTGGAATGGGGTATAAAGGGACAAAATTGGATAAAAGGTTATCTCAAGGCAGCGGACCTGTTGGCTGGTGAAGGTGCCCCATTGACTATGAAAGAGATCGGTGGAGGATGAGGGGGAAACGGGGAAATAAAAAAATTCATTTACTCCATTTTTAGTTTTAGGAAGGGAGGAAAGAAGGAAATAGGACAAAAGAAGTCAGGAACCCCGGGAGAGTAGAGGGGTAATCTGGGCCCCGGAGATGTAGATTGGGGTGTCACAGCATACGGGGTATTGAAACCATTTTGAGATGAGCTAACAAGGCCGAGGGTGAGAAAGAAAGAGTATGGGCCAGGCTGACCCGGGGGGAAAACCAACAGAAAGCGGGCGAGGGGAGAGGGGTGGGGAAGTGTGAGACGTAAATGTTTTTTGGTGAGGAAAGGGGGAGATCCGGGAAAAGGGGCCGAGTCTGTGATACCGAGGGAGAGAGGAGGGGTTGGGAGGAGCGAATGGTTGAAGGCCCCAAAGGGCAGGGGAAGGGGTCTGGAGGAAAGCACAGAGTATGGCGTAGGCTTTGGCATTTATTTGGGTCATTGGTGATTTGGTTGGGCGGTTTCAGTAGATGGTGGGGGGGAAACCCAAATTCAGTGGGTCAAAAGGGGAGATTTGGGGGGAGATGGGGTAACAGTTTTAAGATACTTTTTGCTCAAGAGTTTTTTAAATGAATGGAAGCGTGAGATGGGGGGGATAGTGGACAGTAGGGGGGGTCGAAGATGGTTTTTTTTAAGGATGGGGTGATTATCGTGTTTAAAGGAGGGAAGGGAAAATGCCAAGGGGTTAAAGTGATTGAAGAATGGGGGAGGGGTGGGGTGAAACGCACTAAGGTCAGGATGAGGTGGAAAGGGGGGGGTCAAGGCAAAAGGTGGTGAGTTTTTATTGGACAGTAGAGAGGGGCTTTCGGAGTGACAGGAGAGAAGCAAATTGGGGGGGAAGGATGAGAGGGGAGAGGGGGGCGTGGGGACACGCAGGAATAGAGGGAGCTGAGGGGACTGGGGGGGAACTTTGTTGATGAGATTTATTTTATTTTGGAAGTGGTTCAAATTTTATCTGCTGAGAGGAGGATAGGGAGGGGGAAAAGCGGTGGACACAGGAGAGAGATAAGGTGTTAAAAATTGTCGGGGGGGGTGAGACAGGGAGGATTGAAGTGTGAAGTAGTCTTGTTGGCTGAGGGGGGGTCAATTTTAAAAGTGTGTATGATGTTTGTAGGGGCGAGTCCCAGGGGGCATTTTTTTTTCCCGTGGCATTGGCAATTTTGGAACTTGCCTCACGTTTGTGGGTCTGGTTTCCAGGGTTTTCTGTTGATTTGCGGTCCCGTTTTGTTGAGAGGGGGGACCTGTCAAAGTGGGGGGTGATTTTGTGGGTTTTAGAATGTGGTGGGTGTGTCTGGTGCAAAAAAGGGTATGGGGAAGAAAGGTGCAAGAGAGTCAGAGAGAGTGTGTGGGTTTAGGTTTGAGGTTTCCCGGTGGGGGTACTGTTTTGGTGAGGAGGGGGAGTGGAATGGGATGGAGGGGAAAGGGGACAAGTTTGGGGTCAAAATAGGGGAAAGGGGATTTGAGAGTTAGTAGGGGGCAGAAGGGTGAAATGGGTCCGTGTGTTCCCTCTTTATATTGGCTCCGAGGGAAAGGGGAGGCCAAAGGAAAGGAGGGACAGGATTTGGTTTTGAGGCAGTGGGGGGTATGATTGGGGGTGTTTAAATCTCCAGATAAAGTGGGGATGCTGGAAAGAAAATGGAGGGCCAGGAAGCAAAGTGGTAGATGCGGAAAGGCACCCAAAGGAGGGGAGGGGGAGGGAAAGGGGTTTTGGGAAAGGGGACAAAGGAGCAGGGACTGACAGAAAAGCAACACTCCCCATGTTTATTCCCGGCGGGGGGTTTTGGGAAACTGAAGCCCGCCGTAGGAGAGGGCAGAGGGGAATTTGTTCAGAAGGTGCAGCCCGTTTGTTGCCAAGAAGGTTAGATTGCGTGAGATTAAAAGGTATAGATAAAAAGGGGAAACTTGTTTGCATACAGGGCGACATTCCCGAGAGCTCCCGGGGCTGGGGACAGGGGTAGCGGGGGGAGGGGGGGGGGTTTGAGGTTTATGCGGTTGATGGAGTGTGGCTGCTTGGGCTGTAAAAGAGTCTGAAACCCCAGTGGGGGGCACTGAGAGGCCCGGGATTGAAGATATTTCCCCGGGAGTAAAGAAACAGGGAGGAGTGAGGAGTGTGTGGGATAGAGAAAAAAGGTGGTTGTGTGGGTTTTGTGAGAAAGGTCTTAAGGTTGTGGGAAGAGGTGAATAATAGAGGTCAGGTGTGAGGGTAAGGCGGAAGTGGAGAAATTGGAATCAATTGCCCAAGCGTGGGTGTCTGGGGGAGACAGGAGTTTGATTTTTAGGGAGACAGTGATGTTTGTGCAGGAGGTGCATATTGGGTGTGGTGTGAGTGTGGAGCTGGGTAAGGTCTTGGTTAACCTTTGTCTCACTCTGCGTTTCAATCTGGTATTAATTTGCAGACACTTTATGTAGTTGCCACTAAAATGGGTGTGGCATGAATGACTAAAGTCATGAATGACTTGTGTGCACGCTTAAATAGCAATTCTAGCCTGCAACTTTTACCAGGTGTGAAATTAGGAGTGTGGGGAGGGGAGGGGGAAGGATTTTGGTGAGCAGAAGGAGAGATTGAAAAGTGATAGTGGGTAGACAATTAGGCCTCTTGTCACAGTGGGAGATGCAGCCAAACTACAAAGCTATAACAATAGTGTATACCATTCTAATGGCAGAAAGCTGGGATTTACACAAGGGCAAATGGAGAGGAATCCTGTGACTTTGATTCCACAAAGATTCATACCTGGTAATTGACAGATGAAGAGAGGTCAGATGAGGATATGACTTTCCTTTGAGAATTTCCATTTCATCCCATAATCCTTTGTGCTACATTATGTATTAAAAATTTCTGCATACACTTTATGGAGTTGCACTTAATGGGTGTGCATTGAATGACTTAAGTCATGAATGACCTGTGTGCATGCTTAAATAGCAATTCTATCCTGCAGCTTTTACCAGGTGTGAAATTAAGAGTGTGGGGAGGGAGGGGGGAGGGGCGGATATTGGTGAGCAGAAGGAGAGATTGAAAAGTGATAGTAGGTAGACAATTAGGCCTCTTGTCACAGTGGGAGATGCAGCCAAACTACAAAGTTATAACAAAAGTGTATACCATTCAATAGACAGAAAGCGGGAGATTTACACAGGGCAAATGGAGAGGATGCTGAGACTTTTGGTTCCATAAAGATTCATGCCATTCAATAGACAAAAGCAGGAGATTTACACAGGGCAAATGGAGAGGATGCTGAGACTTTTGGTTCCACAAAGATTCATACCTGGAAGTGACAGGAAGAAGAGGAGGTCAGATGGAGATAAGACTTTCCTTTGAGATTCCATTCATCCCATCATCCTTCGTGCAACATTCTGTTATTAATTCTGCATAAACTATATTGAGTTATACTTAATGGGTGTTGCACTTATTGACTTAATAATAATACTAACTACTACTTTAGATACAAGCGCCAGGTGTTTCAGGGAACAAGCTGCACAAAGATCGTCAGAGGGAAATCTCCTGCTGCAATCCTCTATTTGAAATAAAAAGTTGTATTTATATAAAAAAGGAACGATCGCGCTTCTTCGCTGTATAAGGGTGCTCCAACTTAATCACTAGCAGTCCCCCAAATAATCCAAATTCCAAAATATGCTAACCCCATGCAATTAGTTTAAAACAGTGTCTAAACACTCCTGTAATAGTGCAAAACCCTTCCAGAGTTCTCACTGGTTGACTCACTCATTCAGCAGGAACCTGCACTAATCCAGGTTTCTGGTCCACTTCTAATCTTCAGTTGGAGGGATTTGTCAGAAAATTAATATATAAAAAACATACAAACAGGGTGGTGTGTTCACCGTAATACGCTCCGGCCGGCAGCGTGCGGGGATCTCCACACATAACAGGCTAAAACAGACTAGTGTCACTAAGGCTGTAGCTATGGAAAGCCGGAAGGCATACAGACTACGCGTTCAGAGAATAACCGATTTCCTTCATCAGGGTATTAATGCCCGGTTAGTCAGGGGGCTTATATCTGTTCCACACCCTGTTTGTTCAGTGATGTTACTTAAAAGAAATCAAGATTACATTTCCCTAACCTTTATTTATTTACTCATAAAAAAAAATAATAATACATAAAGTAATGCTGCAAATGTAAAGGCGGAGGAAAGTAAAGCAATACAAATAATTGATATCATATACAAAACATAGAGGATATTTGAGGAATAGATATATCTTTTCCTAAAAACAGATACAAGACTGGAAAGTATTTCAGAAAACTCGGTGGGATTATCGATATTGATGAGAGTCCAGAGAAATTCTGAGTGCAATCAAAATCCAGTAATGGAGACAAACCACTTTGAATCAGAGGAAATGATGAGTTACCACATGATGTTAGGGAAAACAAATGGGAAAATCTATATGAATTATATAAAACAATAAATACTGGGAATAATCACAGTATTAATTTAAAAGGTCCTAAAAAAATGTAAAGAAAAATATAAATGGCTGAAGGAAATAGGAAGAGACAGTTAATATTAAAAAGAAAAAATGGATAATTAGGAAATGATGTGACCGAAAATAAAAATAAAAACAAAAACAGGATTTTTGAGTAGCAAGAAAAAAAGAGAGGGACAGCGGGAAGTAAAAATCATCTCAAATAGAACTAGTTAATCAACAAAAAAGTAAATTATGTGATAGCAGATAGCAGGGACGATCAAAAAAATCTTTACTTAGGTATATATACACTTAATAAATATGAAGAACTATTGTTAAAGAAAGGCCTAAATTTGAACCTTCTCTAATTTTATGGCTTTGATGGTATATAGGCTTAAAAATTTTTTTTAGAAAATTGTAGCTATAAAAAAATTCTTTATTAAAAAAGAAATACAAAGATATTTGGGACAAAGAATATACTATAAAGACAAATTCTATTTACAAACATAAATTTCTCAATATAAATATTAATTTGTATCAGTAACATCATAACAACTCTAAACAGCTAAATCAAAATTAACCCTTTGTTTGAATAAAAAAACATTCAGGAAGCTTTGATACGTTTCAAAATTTAGTTTTCATGGATATTCGAAAAATACTAAAAAATTCATAAATCTAATAAATACCGGAAAAAGAAATTTTAACTAAGAAAGAAAGGAAGCCATTAAGTCACTCCAAGATAACAATCATTTATCTTAGTCCCAGCAGTAAGGGTGGGGGAATTGTGATACTAGACCAGTATTCATTTGAAGGAAGCTCAGCATATTCTGTCGGACACCTGCCACATATCAAAAATTGAATCAGATCCGACGGAAGTTTATTTGAAATCATATAAATATTCTGTGTATTTAAGTTATGAATTATGGGGTTCGTATTAAAAGAGAATTTAATTTATTATGGAATAAAACTACAAGCGTTAGCTGATGTTATTAACCCCCCAAAATTATAAAAACCAATAGATAATCCACCTGGAAGACCAATACATTTGGGCCATCGATGTTTGACAGACAACATTGTCTGATTAACATAGATATCCAACTCAACCCTTAGTAAAAAAGCTTCCGCATATCTAAAAGTTACCACTCACATTTTAGATGAATTAGGAAAAGTAAATGGAAAGAAAAACTACTCTTTCTTGTAACATAGATGTCACTTCCCTTTATACAACAATTCAACAGTTAACAGGGATGTGAGAATTTGAAATATTTTTTTGATGAAAAAGTAACATCTTTAATGATATACAGACAGACTATATAGTAGAATGTGCCCTCTTTTATATTGGAACACTACTATTTCATATATGATGGACAATATTTTCTTGCAAACTTGGGGCACAGATATGGGGACAAATTATTCCCATAGCTTGCCAATTTATATGTTAGTGGTTGGGAGGAAAATGAAATATTTCCAGGGGGCCAACTGAGAGAAGATTAGCCTTATGGAAAAGGTTTATAGTCGATATTCTATTTATTTGAAAGGATCTTTGGATTTCATTAAATGTGTTTTTGGAGAAATTTAATAATAATGAATATTTATTTAACATTCAATTCAGAAATAAGTAGAACTGCTATAAACTTCTTGGATATTTACTATATTCATAGAACAAGAAATTCTACAGACAAAAAGTTACCATAAAAAACTGACACCAACAGCTTCATACCATCCTCCAGTTGCCATCTTACTAGATGGTTATCAAATATACCCAAAAGTCAATTCCTGTGGATACGCAGAAATTGTACAAATGTTCATCATTATGAGGAAGAATCCATCAGACTTTCGAAGCAATTTATTGCTAGAGGATATTGTGGGGAAAACAACTAGTGGCTCCAAGCCAGTTAAGGGTCCATAGGGACTATACAGATACACATATAGACCTGAAAAAAGAGCTGTTTTAGATGTGGTAAGATAAAATGCCTTTCTTGTGCCAACATGGCAAAAAACTATTTAAACCTTCTTTTACTGAAGAAATCTTTTATATTATTTACCATCTAACATGCCAGAGTAATCATGTAATATATCTATTAGAGTGCTAGTGTGGGTGAAGATGAATACCCATAAAGCCAATATAAGAAAACGCTTCCAAATGCATAGTGTCTCGAAACACTATGCAGAACATCATGAAGCAGATCCTAGTAAAATGCATATAACCCTGACTGACCATGCTCCCTCCTTTGCTAGAGATGCATTAGTGAGGCATGAAATGTATTGGATCTACAAGTTGCAGCGCTTGTCGCCTCATGGCCTTAATGAAGTCAAAGAACTAATAAATTAGCCCTATTCTTCCTATTAATCATTTTTATAATTTTTTTAAAGATATTATAAGATAGATATTACCATATTTTTTTTAAATATCAATTTTTATAGTAGTAATAACCAGCTAATTCGATTTCTGTTCACATAGATATGAGATATAAACAACAATGTGAATAATAATAATAAAAATACCATCAGATGTAAGGAAGTCTAGCTACTTTTACCAACTATGTCTAGGGAACAGAATATTTCTCATGATCGTAAGGTGTCTTTCATAGAGATGTGCCCCCTACCCCTTTTTGGGATGAACTGGTTTCCGTAGTAAAACAACCCGATTAGTGGTATTTTAGTCTAAAAACACTAAGAGAGATAGGAGGTAATTAAAACACGTAGGTTTGGTGCTTATTCCTTGTTTTGGATTATAATCCATTACTTGTTGAACATTTTTAATTACAGCAGGTCCTAATATATGTGGTGTTTTTTACTGAAGGGGGGCGATGGTATTTAAAAGGGACTGCAAAATTTCTGTATTTATACCGAAAATGTGACTTTGTGTTTTTTAAAACGTTACCAATCTTTTTAAAAAGAGAAGGGGAATGTATACAAACAAAATGTTTTAAGGGGAAATTTTAAAAAAATTGTAATTATATAGATCATATGTATCTTATTAATTAATTAATAAGTGATTATCTTAACTTAATTTAACTGTGCAATTATGGTATCTAGCTTTGAGGAAGTGTCTTTTTGAACACAAAATGCGTCCTTTCTAGTTTTATCACTAAAGTTTTGGGTTAGAATACAGTTCTTTGGTGCTTCCACATGGCTTCCACTGTGTTTATATGGTGAGCGCTATGGTTATTATTATTTAGTGAACAATTTTAATAAACCTTTTTGAATTTTTCGTGGACAATTTAAAAAGGGGGACCGTTGCCTTATGAGGACATTGGGGCGTTACAAAACATCAAATTTTTGATGCAGTTTTTTCAACATTTTTGCACAACATTTACAGTTTTTGGACACTTTGGGGCCCGTGCCGGGGGGTAGTTATTGAAGGGGCATGTTGTATCTTCAACATTCCGTGTTGGTGCAACTATTTGCCTAAATATAGAGATTATACTATAGTTTTAAAACATGCGCTAATTGTATTATACAGCATAAGTCAGGCTCATAAATTTGGTGCATTTTTTTTTTTTTGAGTGCCTCCTAAGTTTCACTGCTCAGTACAAAATATTGGAAAAAACGGCCAGTTGGGTATCTGTATGTTCGGACGAACAACTGAGTTTACTATGTTTCAATAATGCATGTAGAACATATTCACATGTACTGTATTTTGAGGCATGCTACTAAGTATCAGTTTCCACAGAAAACAGTATTGTTTGTGAGAAAAAAACATCATGTCAAATAAATCTTCCATTTCTTTTTTTTCTAAATGTATTCTCTTTATACTTCCAGGCACCACAAACTTCTTCACTGGCTTTCTATGGCCTATTCATTAAGAATTAGCAGTTCACATACTGAGCCGCCTTTAGGCATTGAGTCTATGACCTTGTACTTGTTGCTGCATTCTGTCCTTCTGCAACCCTACAGAAACTTTGTTTTTTTTTTTGTTTTTTATCAAAATGGAATACATTGTCAAAAGACCTTGGGTTTATTAAAAATGAAAGATGTTTGTATTTCCAGCTAACCAAGTTGTATCGATTAGCAACATTGTTTTGGGTTCAGAAATGGTAATGGTTATTATTATTTTGTGAACAATTTTAATAAACCTTGGCCATATACCGTTAAGCACATATATAGGGGGGCACCTGTTGCCTTACTGAGGACATTGGGACAGATTACAAATTACATAATAATTCTGATGCCGTTTCTGCATACATGTATTGTACAACATTTATCATGTGTTTTGGACACTTTTGGGACCCGTCTGATAAGGGATATGGCTTCATTGAAGGGGCATGTTTTATCTTCCAAATTGCATGCCAAAATATTGTTGCAACTAATTGCCTAAAGCCTAAGCCAACTGATAGGTGATATAGAAATTAAACTATAGTTTCAAAACATGCACTAATTGTATCATACAGCAGAAGCTAGGGTGATACATTTGGTGCATTTTTAGAGTGTCTAGTCTAAGTTAATACTGTCTCAGTAGTAAACAATTTTGACAAATTTGCCCTAATTATTCCCCATGTACTAAACTGTACTCATTCAATAAACGAAAAATGGATTCTGCGGTCTAATGCAGCATGCGTGATTATTTATTCAACATCCAAAAAGAGTGCAGATGGTACAACAAAACAGTTAAAACCGACGCGTTTCAGGCTTCACATCTTAGCCCTTGATCACGGTTAAAACACTACTGATTCAGCAACCTTGTTAAATAGTGATATGGGCGTTACATTCTCTTACACGTCATTTCCCTTCACCGTTAAAAACAAGACTACTAAACTGTGTTGAATGAAAAATAAGGTAAATCCAGCATCCACAGGGAACATTCAGGGCACTCAATAGTGTTGTAAAACTTGACTGTTACTTAGTCATTTAAATCCAACCTCGAACTGTTGTACATATCGCAGTTGAAAAACACTTAGGCTGACGCGTTTCGGCAGAATGTCTTAGCCGTAGCACATAGGACCTATTTCCTTCCTGGAATACGAAGGGTGGATTCAGGTAATGCTTAGCAGAGCTAATCATTGAGAAATGTCTCCACCCTGCAACATGATGAGCTGATTATATTTTTTTTTATTTACCTTATTTTGCTATTTGAGGCGATTGGAGCTGCCACTGCATTCCGTGCATCAGTCTGTTTTACTCCAGTCTTGCTCCCTGTTTTTGTTACTACATGCTGTGAATAGATTGTAGATACATATGATAAATATTTGATATTTGAGTATTGTTTTTCTCCTGCATTGTTTAAGACTTCCTTATGGGCGGATGACCTGTTATATTATTTTTGTATTACACTCATAAGCACAAGACACTGACTGTGTCATGGATCGTATCCAGAAGGCTGCCAATATTTTTGATACCAACAGGACTATACAGCTGTGATGGCTGGGAAGTGGATCCGCCTGACCACCGCAAGCGATGATAGCTAAGCCACGCCAGGGAACGGAGTCTAAATAGCCCCCCGGTTTTCACCAGAGCCCGCCGCAACGCGGGATGGACTTGCTGCGGCGTGAGGCTACCAGGTCGTCCCCCCTGACGTGACTTGCTTGCGATGGTGGCCGAGGTGCAGCGAGGTACAGAAACGTAGTCCAAGAATCGTAGTCATGGGCAGGCCGAGGGGTCAGGGCAGGCGGCAATGGTTCGTGGTCGTGGACAGGCAGGTAGGTCAGGCAAGGCGACAGAGGTTCAGAGTCGGGAAACGTAGCAAGGGGGCTGGTACACGGTAAGTCGAGAATATACTTTAGGAACGCTTTCTCTGAGGCTCGGGGCAACATAGATCCAGCAGGGAAGTGACGTGGGTGCAAAACTTATATAGGGACAGCGCCCGGCAATTACCGGCGCACTGTCCCTTTAAATTTACATGGACGAGCGCGCTAGGGGGCGCGCATGCGCATTCCGGCCGGCAGGGGACGAGGACCGGACGGGAGCGAGGCTAGGTGAGTGGATGGGACGGGTGGCGTGACGGCCGGCAGTACGGCCCGCGGCGGCCCCCGTCCCTGCCGGGGACCCGTTATGGGGAACGCGGGTGCGACCGCGGTCCGACCCCCGGGGACCGGGGTTTTCAACCCGTTACAGTAACCCCCCCCCCCCCCTTAGGCCTCCACTACTTTTTAGGCTGCAGAAAATCGAGGATGAGATCCGATTCAGGATGTTAGATTCTGGCCCCCAGGATCTCTCCTCGGGTCCGAAGCCCCTCCAATCCACGAGGAAGAAACGTCTCCCTCTGACCATTTTCATAGCCAAAATGTCCTCTACCTCGAAGATGTCAGCGGATTCGGCTACTGGGGAAGGCGTCACTTTCTTCCGAGAGAATGGTTTTCAGAACCAGAGGTTTAAAAGGGGGAACATGAAATGCGTTGTGGACCCGGCGAGATGGAGGCAAACAAAGCTTGATGTAAACGGGTTCAACTGCCGAAGAACCTTGAAGGGCCCTTTGGGAAAAGCGAGGGCCCAATTTTAAGACTAGGGACCTTCAGGCGCACATATCTTGAGGAGAGCCAAACTTGGTCCCCAGGGAGAAACGTCGGGGCAGGTCTTCTCCTTCTGTCTGCCTGAGACTTCATACGGGCAGAGGCCCGAAGTAGAGAACGTCACGTCTCCTGCCAGATGGCCTTGATATCCCGAACCTGGTCGTTGACAGCGGGCACAAGTGAGTCAGGAGGCATGGGGAGGGGGTCTGTGGGTGGCGGCCATAGACTACAAAGAACGGGGAGGCACCGGCAGCATCCGAGTCCCGATGGTTATACGCAAATTCGGCCCACGGGAGCAGCTCAGTCCAGTTATCCTGACGTCCGGACACAAAGTGATGCAGGTATTCTCCCAGAATCTGGTTCACTCTCTCTACCTGCCCATTGGACTGAGGGTGGTATGCCGATGAAAATTCCAACTTGCTTGAGGCTACCAACTGACTTGCAGACGGGAGCACAACGCACGCCAAAATTGGGAAACAAACTGAACCCCGCGGTTTGAGGCAATGTGTGAGGGCAGTCCATGAAGCCGGAAGATATGCCGGAAGAAAAGATTAGCCAATTGTGGGGCAGACGGCAGGCCAGGGAGAGGCACAAAGTGGGACATCTTTGAGAACCGGTTCGTCACTACCCAGATGACGAATTTCCCAGAGGAGACTGGTAGGTCCATGACGAAGTCCATAGCTATGTGCGTCCATGGGATCTCTGGCACAGGCAGAGGAAGCAAGAGGCCTGCGGGCCTGTGGCGTGGGACCTTGTTCCGAGCACATGTGACACAGGCGAGGGTGAAGTCCTTGACATCCTGTGCGAGAGTCGGCCCCCAGTAGTGCCGAGAGATCACAGCGTAAGACTTCCGAGCACCGGGCTGACCAGCCACAAAGGAGCTCTGCCCCCACTCCAGTATCTTCCCCCTTTGAGCCAGCGGCACGTAAGTCTTGCCCGTAGGAATGTTTTGGAGACCGGGGGAGCCACGTAAACCCAGCCGTTCGGGGGAAAGATGTGTTGTGACACAGGTTCTTCACCGACCACGTCGAGGCACGAGGGGAGGGCATCAGCCTTGATGTTTTCTCAGCAGGCCGGAAAATGTATACGAAAGGTCAAACCGTGAGAAAAAAAAGAACCCGGGCTTGGCGAGGGTTGGGAACGCTGGGCCGTCTGAAGATACAACAAATTTTTGTGGTCCGTAAAGATGTTGATTGGAATGACGAGCCCCCTCCAGCAGATGTCCCACTCCTCTGGGGCTGACTTGATGGCCAAGATTTCCCGGGTTTCCCAATGGCATAGTACCGCTCAGCCGGCGAAAAAGTCTTTGAGAAGAACCCACATGTGAGAATCTTGCCTGTGGAGCTTCTCTATGTGAGGACCCCCCCTGCCCCCTCGGAAGAGGCATCCACCTCCAAAGAACGGCCTCTCAGAATCAGGCGGACCAAGACAAAAGCAGTGGAGAAGGCCGTCTTTAGATCCACAAAAGCTTTCTCAGCCTCCGGAGGCCAACATCTCGGGTTCGCATTCTTCCTAGTAAGGGCCTGATAGGAGCCACCAAGGTGGAGAAGTGGGGAATAAATTGTCCGGTAATAATTTCACGAAGCCCAGAAGCGCTGTATTGCCCGAGAACCGAAAGGACGGGGCCATTGGTAATACCGCAGAGAGTTTTGCGGGTTTCCCTCTTTAGGCCTTCAGCCGAGGACTATGTAGCCGAGGAAAGGTAGGCTGGTCCGATGGAATAAACAATTTCTCCAACTTGGTGTACAGTCGGTTGCTGGCGAAGTTGCAGAACCTGGCGTACTGAGCCCAGTGAGTCTGAAGATCAGGGGAAAAAATCAGGATGCATCTAGGTACACTATGACGCAGGTGTACAAGAGATCCCGGAAGACATCCGTTGACGAGTTCTTGGAACACCGCTGGAGGTTACAGAGCCCCAAAAGGGGATCACGAGGTACTCAAAATGTCCATCACGGGTATTTTAAAAGCCGTCTTCCACTCCTCCCCCTTCCAAATTCTGATGAGGTTATGGCTCATCGCAGATCCAAATTGGAGAACACTTTAGCCCCCTTGATATGGTCAAAAAAGCTCTGAGATCAGTGGGAGAGGGTAGCGTTTTTTTACGGTGTTTTTATTTTACCCCGTAGTCTATACACGGACGGAGGGAACCATCCTTCTTCTGCACGAAGAAAAAACCCGGCTCCGGCTGGGGAGGAGGACTTACGAATGAATTCCTTTCTGCAGATTATCCGAAAGTAGGCCGACATGGCCTGATCTTCGGTACGGGGCAGCAGGTAGACCCTCCCCGGGGTGGACTGGTTCCTTTGGGGGGAGGTCAATAGGACAGTCGTAAGGCCCAAAGTGGTGGCAGCGAATCGCCTCTTTCTCGGAGAATACATCCCCAAAGTCCCGGTACTCGGCCGGCAGGCTGGCAGGGCTTGACAGCGGGGGGGAGAATGGTAGGCACCGGGCGTGGTACCTCCAAGCAACGGTTCTGGCATTCCGGTCCCCAACGCAGGACTTCGCCTGTCTTCCAATCGAGCGTAGGGGCGTGACGTTGCAGCCAAAGAGGATCGCCGAGGAAGCACGGACAGAAACGTGGAAACCCCATTTTTCTCCTTATGTAGCGCCCCCACCCCGGTTGTCAACCGGCCGGGTTATTGTCATGGATGGGGTCACTGAGGAGCTCCCCCACTGAAACCGAAGAAATAAGCAGCGGCTTCTCCAGCCCCACTACAGGTATGCGGTACCGGGTTACCAGTGAGGCTAAGATGAAGTTCCCGGCAGACCCCGCATCCAGGAAGGCAGAACTCCGGAACGAAGGACCAGCATCAGAAGTCACCTCCACTGGCATCATCAAACGTGGAGAGAAAGAAACTGCACCTAGGACCGCCTCTCTAACGGCACCTAGGTGTGAGCGTTTCCCGGGACGCTGGGGACGTAGCGGGCAGCTTCTGCAGAAATTTACCGGGCCCAGCGCAGTAGAGACATAGCTTTTCGGTTCGGCGATGGTTCAGCTCCTGCTCCGAAAAATGGGCCCGGTCCACTTGCATGGGTTCCACCTCAGAGGCTTGAGGGGACAGCAATGGAGGATGCTGAAAAACCGGGGCCAGATGAAACCGCCGACGGGGGCGTACCAAGTCTCTTTCCTGTAGCAGCTCTTCCTGCCTCTCTGCGAACCTTATGTCAATACAAGTTGCCTTATAGTTATGGTTCACTCAGGGAGGACGGGAGGTCTCTTGTGCCAAAGCGTCTTTTACCCTGCTGGACAGACCCTTTTTGAAAGTGGCGCAGAGGGCGGCATCATTCCACGTGAGCTCTGAAGCCAGGGTACGGAACTGTACTGCATAGTCACCCACAGAGGAGTCGCCTTGACGAAGGCTCAAGAGGGCGGTCCAGAGAGGAAGCACGCGCGGGCTCCTCCAAAGACGGTGCAAAATTCCTGGGGAAGGTCTGTAGATCCGCAGTCACAGGGTCGTTCCCTATCCCAGAGGGGAGTCGCCCAAGCCGGGCCTTCCGGATAGTAGGCTCACTACGAAGGCCACCTTAGACCTCTCCGAGGGAAACTGATCCGCCATTTAGTTCTATGTGCATAGAGCACTGGGTTTAATGATAACCCCGGCAGAGCTTGGGATCCCCGGCAAAGCTGATGGGTAAGGGGAGCCGAAGCTTGGGTCCCACGGTCGCTAATGGAACGGCTGACGTAGACGGAGTCACCGACGGGGCCGCAAGTGGAGCTGACGCATCATGGCGGAGAGGGTGACCCAAATCGTGCCTGTGTGCGATTTGCTGCGACTGCTGGGCAACCCTCGTCGGAAGATCCGCGATGCTTGGCAGGGACACCTTGGCGGGATCCCTGGCGGATCTAACTGTGCGGCTGGGTAGTGGATCCGCCTGACCACCAAGCGATGAATAGCTAAGCCACGCCAGGAACGGAATCTAAGTAGCCCCCCGGTTTTCACCAAGCCCGCCGCAAAGCGGGATGGACTTGCTGCGGCGTGAGGCTACCAGGTCGTCCTCCCTGACGTGACTTGCTTGCGATGGCGGCCGAGGTGCAGCGAGGTACAGAAACGTAGTCCAAGAATCGTAGTCGTGGGCAGGCCGAAGAACAGGGCAGGCGGCAATGGTTCGTGGTCGTGGACAGGCAGGTAGGTCAGGGCAGGCAACAGAGGTTCAGAGTCGGTTAACGTAGCAAGGGGTCTGGTACACGGTAAGGTGAGAATATACTTTAGGAACACTTTCTCTAAGGCTCGGGGCAACATAGATCCAGCAGGGAAGTGACGTGGGTGCAAAACTTATATAGGGACAGCGCCCGGCAATTACCCAATTACCGGCGCACTGTCCCTTTAAACTTACATGGACGAGCGCGCGCGCTAGGGGGCGCGCATGTGCATTCCGGCCGGCTGGGGACGAGGACCGGACGGGAGCGAGGCTAGGTGAGTGGATGGGACGGGTGGCGCCACGGCCGGCAGTACGGCCCGCGACGTCCCCCGTCCCCGCCGGGGACCCGTTATGGGGAACGCGGGTGCGACCGCGGCCCGTGGCCCGGACCGCGGCGGAACCCGTTACAACAGCATGCAAACACACATTCACAGATAAAGATTTCCCTGTGTAAATCAGAAATGATAAAACAAAAGAAATGAAAAATTTATGGGACCAAACCACCCTGGATTCCTATTTAAAAAAAACATTTTTTTATTAAGAGGGGGCTCTGTAAAGACTGTAAACTCTGTAAAGACTGTTACTTCCTAATATTCTGATGAGTTTGCAGTTGAGTGAGCAATTGAGCAACAGAGAATAGAGAACCTACAGAAACAAATCTCAACCCTAGAAGATTAATTATCAGAGCATTCAGAGAATCCAGAATATAGTAATTTTTTGCAGACCAACATTAACAACTGGGAAGATGATATTATTAAAATAAAATTTTGAAAGAGATCTCACTGGGATTATGAAACAGGGATGGTGTATGACTGGAAAATATGCACTTTGAAGAAACATTCTATTTTGAAAAAAGGGTGTAACCAACAACAGAATACCAACCATCATCGTGTCAGTTTTTCAGACATTAATACCTCCCGTGATCAGTCTCTAATCTCCACCTCTGATAAAATGTCAGATAAACAAACGATGCAACAGGGCTAAGACAGATACAGAAGAGCTACACAATGGGGCAAAGGCTCTTGTGTAACTAGAATTAATTTTCAACAAAAAGTCACTCCTGTTTCATCCAACTCACTGCCTTTTTCGAGGAATACACAAGTACACACAGGCGCAAGAGATTGGGCTGCAAACATACATAGAGCAAGGACCCTTTATGTCTCCAGAGTCACAAAATGATAAGAACCTATGATTAAACCTCTCTGCTATTATTCTTCTAAATGCTCAGATTTCAGTTTTATCAAGGGGAATGGGCTTTGCTCCCACCAACAAATTTGATGTCTATTCAACATTACTAGACATCAATAGATTTGCAAGACTACTCACTTTTAAAAATCATTTCTTTCTAACTGAAGATGATGATCGGAAGTCTCCATCTAACAGTCATGTCCTTACCGATGTTCTTAATCTATGTCATATGTCTTTCAAAGGACTTTGTAGTGTTTACAGACATTGTCCTTAATCCTTTTTTCTATCCATTGCAATTGAGATCAGGATTTCTGTATCTTTTCCAGGATTTCCAAGATCTTTTCTCTCTAATTTTTATGAACGTACTGTTACCTATGATAAGCATCAGAAACATACTAACAGGTTAAAAGGTGGGCAACAAAAATAATAAAAGGATTGTCAAGATTAGAGAGATTAGTAGTTTAGAGAAAAGACGGCTTCGGGGGGACACAATAAATATGTTTAAATATATTAAAGGTCAATATAGAGATCTCTCCCAAGATCTATGTATACCCAGAACTATATTTAGAACAAGGAGCATCCTCTACGCCTAGAGGAAAGAAAGTTTCTACATAACCCTAGAAAGGGATTCTTTACTTTATGAGCAGTGAGATTATGAAACTTGCTGCCAGAGGAACTTGTTATGGTGAATTCACTAACAGAGTTCAAAAAGGGTCTGGATGCATTTCTAGAGTGTACATATGTAAGTTATAGTTACTAGGATTCTGGAGAAGGGTCGTCGAACCAGGGATTTAGTCTGATTGCCAGATTTTAGTTGGGAAGGGATTTTTTTTCCCTAAATTGATGACAATTGGCTTCTACCACATGGGGGTTTTTGCACTAGAGCACAATAGGCTGAACTGGATGGACTTCTGTAGTTTTTTGGTTTCACAAGCTATGTAACTATGTATACTAATTTAACTAAGGAAGAGATTTCTGCTTTTAAATCATTGCAAAAATGTAATGGTCAAAGTGGCTAACAAAGGGGGGGGGGAGCGATTTTGGCTTTTGAGTCAGTGTTAAAAAAAAAATTAGATTTTAAAACATCTGCAGGATGTGGATAAATATCATTTGAGAAAAATCTTACATGAGGGAGACGCCATGGGAGCTCTTATTCCTAATTTACCAGACCAAATATTTCTAGAATATCCTACTATTCCTATTTTACATTCTCTTCCCAAAGTAAACAAGGGTACCTTCCCGCCTCCCATGAGGCCAATTGTGTTGGGAATTGGCTCTCTGGGGGAACAATTGGGTGCCTCGTTTGACCATTTTTTTGTGACAGGTTCCCTTTAAATGTTAGACAGGATATTCTATACCAATATTAAGCAAGGAAATTATTAGACATACATTATTTGTATTATACGGTGATGTTGTGATAATTATTTCAATATATCTCCTTTTGTGTGTTTTTAACTTGTATGAAATTAGGGGAGTGGTGCACATATGAGAATATATGAGAACAGATTTGTCTAATTGTCTGATTGGATATTCCAATCAGCATTACCTGGATCCACCCTTCGTTTCCAGCAAGGGAATAGTTCCTATGTGCTGCAACTAAGGCATTCTGCCGAAACACGTCAGGTTCGGTGTTTTTTAACTCCGTTATGTACAACAGTTTGTTTTTTGTTTTAAATAACTAAATAAAACTCAAGTTTTACTACACTACTGAGTGCCCTGAATACACAGCAACATAGTGAGCTGACTATGTTTTGATAAAAACTATATTGAATGTTGCCACTTCCTGTATTCCTATTTAATTGGTATATATTATAAAGGACTTTAAAAAAAAAGCAGTTGAATATTATTGCCAAATAAGATACAAATCTATCAAGTACATCAAAATGTTGAAGAATAACAGTGCAAAGCAGATACATGTGTTTTTCCACTTCTTACCAACAGCCAAATGTATATCCCCACTAACTATATACTTGCAAATCTATGTCCCTTTGATTTTTGCTTAGATGTTCAACTCCCATTTTAAGGTTAAACTCAACATAACATGTGGCCTACATAGCTCAGCTCCTAATATGCACACACAGCGAGTGCTGGCCCATTGTTATAGCTGACAGCCACCAGCAGTAGCCAGAACCAGAAATTTAAGCTGAAAGACAAAGTGATCCCTTTATCATCTCAACTTTCTTGATTTGTTGCAGTAGCATGATGCAAACATGAACAAATGTCACAAAATTTCAACAGGAATTCTAAAGATCAATAATCAACCAAAAAAGAAAATTCCCTTTAAAACATACCTTTTAATAAAAACATTTAAAATTATAAAAAAAAAAAAAATACATTAAGCATAGGCTGGTTAATCAACTCTCCACCTTCTTCTAGATGCATCCATAATCCATCTGAATATCCATATGTCCTATATCACTTCTTTTATGCAGAATTAATATTATGTCTATTGTATCTGCATCCAAAAGCAAATATTTTATGCAAGGAGGGTATGTTTCCCTATACTGGTGTTACTCTAATACATCCCTATAAGTCTCTTTTAGTATATGATATCTCCTCACATAGCCTCACTCCAACAGAGATGTCAGTTTTGAGCAAAGGTCTTTCCTTTTGTCCCTCATCACCATTTGACACCTTTGCCTTGGAAGAGGACCTTCAACGGTTCCTTAGACTTCTCAGACTCAAAGCACATTTTGCTGAACTACCCAACAAACAACCGACACAGCCATCTAACCCACGTGAACCGGTCCCTGTTTTTCTCAAACTACAACTTCAGATTGAAATCCAATTACAATCCCACTACACACTACCACCACGTTGAAACATTTATTAAATTGGTCCAACAAGACGTAACTGCAATTATACCCAGAATTGAACAAGGAAAACTTAAATATCGCTCTAATCTTACACCTACAGAGTACCGTGTCCTGGAAGATCTTCACAAATCACAAGATATCATCATCAAGCCCATTGACAAAGGTGGTGCTGTAGTAGTCATGGACAGATCCGTGTATTTGGATGAGATTCGCCGTCAATTCTCTGATACAGAAACATATACACCTTTGGACAGAGATCCCACTCCAGACATACGTACCCTTATTAACGGCACCATCCAACATCATACTGCTTCCCATGTAATCAATACCAGTACGGCTGATTTTCTCATCAACCATTATCCCATCATAAACATGTTTGACATATTACCTAAAATTTACAAAGATCCTGTTAAGCCTCTGGGCCGTCCGATAGTAGCATGTACTGACTCCATCTTTTCACCTCTTGCAGTGTTCCTTGAGAAAATTCTTACACCACAGGTACAGACCACTCCTTCTTTCCTTCTCAATACTGAACATTTTCTCAATAAGATCAGATCTATTTCTCACATACCAGGACATCACATCCTAGTGACTTGGGATGTTACAAGTTTATATACTTCTACCGATCACCAAAGCGGCCTTGCTGCGGTTGACAAATTTCTGGACATGCATTCTTTTTCACCCGACGCTAAACAATTCTGTACTAATCGACTATCCCTTATTTTACATAGCAACTTCTTATTTGGGGACCAATTTTATCAACAACGTAAAGGAACTGCTATGGGAGCAATATGCCATTATTTTCATGGCTGTGCTCGAATCAGAACATATCTATGATCATTCTCTGTATAGACAACATGCTAAAATCTGGCTACGTTACATTGACAATATTTTTTGTATTTGGAGCGGTTCTTCCTCCTCCCTACTCACCTTCCATTCCTACATCAACTCAGTCCTCCCTGGTTTACAGTTCACCATTCACCACAGTACTATGTGCATCAATTTTCTAGATACACTGATCTCATTGGACCCAATGGGAAATCTCTCCTCTGATCTCTACACAAAACCCACGGATCGAAATAGTTTATTACATTTCAGCAGTAACCATC
This sequence comes from Phyllomedusa bahiana, assembly GCA_025379985.1. Taxonomy (NCBI): domain Eukaryota; kingdom Metazoa; phylum Chordata; class Amphibia; order Anura; family Hylidae; genus Phyllomedusa; species Phyllomedusa bahiana. The sequence continues at coordinate 5,328 of JAODAL010026366.1, read as the reverse complement.
CTCCTAATAAAAAAAAGTCATTACCCCGCTCACAATGTAGTCATATACAATGCATAGTACAAGATCCCAGCAGAAGGTCAACCAGATTAGGTGAAATGGCTCAACGCCTTAGCAAACATTGATATCCACAACATTTACTCAGACAGAGCTTATCTATTTCATCTCAAAATAATCAACCAAATACACAAACCAACACACAAGCCAATACAGCTAACAAACTTGTTCCCTTAGTACTCAAATATCATCCTTTTAGTCCCGAAATATATCAGACATTCCGAAAACACTGGCCTATACTATCACGATCATACCCACAAATCCATGAATTTCAAAGCCTTCCTCTACAGCGTTACAAAAGAGATCGTAATCTTCGTGACCGCCTAGTCAGGGTGGATTTTGGTTTGACTACCTCCACCTACAGACAGAAAACCCTTTCGACTTCTAAACGAGGGACATTCCCATGTCTGTCATGAACACAATGCTCGTCCATCACTAAAGGCGAATTCTGTACTCACCCCCTGACTGGTCAACGTTACCCCACTAAAGGTTTTTTCACCTGTAGATTCAATATTGTGGTTTATCTCCTGAAGTGCCCATGTGGCTTAGCTTATGATGGCCAGACATCCCAAGCTATTAAGGACAGAATATCCAAACATAAGTCTACTATCCATTGCAAAGAAACTCTACTACCCACTCCAGCCCATTTTCATAATCATCATCATAATCCTTCTCAACCATGATTTCAAGTTATCGAGCAGATTCCAATGCCTTGATGAGGAGGAAACCGGACAGCTATCCTCCTACGCCGTGAGCGCTATTGGATCCATACTTTATGTACACTAGAACCTTCCGGCTTGAACCGGGAAAACGATATGAGATATTAACTTTCTCCCTGTACATTTCGTGTTATACCTGTAAAATATCATTTTGCTTTCCCGTTTAAATGAGGATGGTTTCTATCCTGTATTAACATGATTTGTTAGTATAGAATATTTTGGTTGTATTAGCCGATCTCATTTTTATTTGTTCCTATTTTTATCTTTGTTTACCATCCTGTATTTGATTGTTTATGTTTACTTATGTTTACTTGTACTTTTTTTTGTTTTCTACACGTTTTCTTTGATTATATCTCAACAGTATATATTTTACTATGTATATCCCTTGTATCACTTACTCAAGAGTGTTTCTTTCCACTTTCACAGATCAAGTGATCCTCATATTGTACACGGTAATCTCCTCTCCCATCTTCTCTGTCCCTTCTGCTTTTTATATTTCCACCTTATTCTCTCTCCTTTGTTCTGTTATGTTTTATCCTATTGCTCACTTTATCTCATACTCCTTTTTTTCTCCTTCTTTTTCCCTTTATTAGGTCCCCGTATTACTGTCTTATTTTTGTCACATCTTATTTTTCTCTTTTTTCTTTGTCCGTTGCATAGTTTTATTTCTTATCTCTGATGCCCTCTGTATCTTGTTCCCTTTGTCTGCTCTCCTAGCTCTGATACTCCTGTACTTTATACGCATGCGCTGCTATGGGCGCATGCACCCTATCTTCCCTTTGCCAGTCTTGCCCTCTTCTTCTCTTTCCTTGCATTGCACAGACGTGATCTCTTCCACGCATGCCCCATTCTCTTTTTCCAGTGGCTCAGTTGCCGGCACACCACTCTGCACCCCGGAAACATCCGTCCTTGCTTCTTGCTCTCATAGGTGATTATACTATTTTTTCACTTATCTGCTGTGGCTCTGTTGTGTATTTTCCTCTTTATAGGCGCTTATGTTTGTTTTTCTTTCCTTTTAGCCCATTACCCGGCTTACTTCTCCTTGGGAGGTTTTCCTTATACCTCGCTCTGATATTTATCCCTCCATCACCGATTTGTATGTATTTATGCTGTTATTGCGCTCACGGATTTCTTTTTCCCTCCAGCCGGCCATATGCACTCCTGCATCTATATATGCACATATATTATTTTTGTCTCCTACCGCTCCACTAGGTATGTTTATTAAGTATATCTGTCTCCATACCCATACCCCATTCCCCATACCCCTCAACACTTCTATCATATTCTCGGTTCACCACTTTGCTGACTCTCCACTTCTGTTCTCCACTTAGCTACTAACTATACCTTATCTTCTCATGCATCACCTTCCTTATCCCCTGTTCTAATTATCTCTTTTTCTCTCCCCTTCATTTCCTCTGTTCTTTCTCCTTTCTTTGCTTTTATCATTTTCCTTTTTCTTTTTCTCTTATCCTTCTTCTTGTTTGTACCACCATTATTGTACCACCATTTATATATTCATGTATATTTTATCTTTTCAGATGTCGCTATTATGCCGAAACGTCGCTACATATATAGACATCTCTAATCGTGTATCACTATATATATTTGTAAACCATTTATTCTCCTTTTTTTGTATTGGTGCAATAATCATTTCTTCTACAATGATCCGTGCCTGTTAACAATAAACCCCTTGTTATATGAGCATTGTATGGTGTGCTGTGGATATTTTTTTCTATTGATAGTGTGACCAGTTGGTCTTATCTGTAAGCACCCACTACTATAGAGCAACCTAGGTGTGTGTGACCATTTATCCCTAAGCGGGGTAAACGCCCTGACAAAAACAACCCCCCAAAAACGCCTATAGTTGTCCTACACTTAGGGTCATACTGCTGAAGAATGGACACCTTTCTGTCACTTTAACCCCTGATTTGGATTACTTGATTACCCAACTCCAACTTGGAAGGAGATGAACCCACTGATGAACAGAATGAGATAGCCCTGAGAAACGCGTCTGAGTAAAATAGCAGGGTCACTCTAATCAGGGCGGTTACCCCACTTAGGGATTAATTAGGGTACTACCAGTAGAGGGAAAGATACCCTCCTTGCATTTGGATGTAGATACATTAGACATAATATTAATTATCCGTGAAAGAAGTTATATCGAACGCATGGATTAGATGAATTATGGATGCATCAAGAAGAAGGGGGTGAGTTGATTAACCAGCTTATGTTCAATATATTTTGACTTTTTTATTAATAATTTTAGATGTATTTATTGAAAGGTATGTTTTAAAGGGAATTTTCTTTTTTTGAGTGACAATAGCATGATGCTTAGCAGTTGGCATGACAGCCAGGAGCCTAGTGAAAGCCCATTCTAGTATACCTAATACACTTTAATAATTAGAAGTGAGGTAAAATGGCAATACATCATTGTGCAAGTGCTCTGGAGGGAATTCAATAAAACTAAAACAAACTGAAATAAAAAAAGGATTTTTTTCCTATTTATAAGAAAATAAACAATAAGTATAAACTTTATTATAATAGCTGTGGTCTTAAAAATAAGAACCCTTAAAATATATTATTTATCCTGTTTGGTAAACTCATAAAAATATTCAGTGATGGATTTTTTTTTTTGTCACCTTTCCTTCTCAATAAAAGCTTCAAGAAAAAGTGAAATCCCTATAGTTTATGAAAAAAAACTTGTATAACTCCAAAAAAGTAGCAATTAAATCATACAACCGACCCGGCAAAACACAACCTTAACACAGGTCGATGGATGACCATGCTCGCCTTACTTGTAATTACCAACAGAATAGTGATAACATGTTTTTCATACTGCATGTTGAACTATTGTAAAAAATAAACTTAAAAACAGTGGCAGAATTTCAATTATTTTTCTATTTCATCCAATAAATATTTTGTTTTTTTTTCAATAAACCGGTAAAAAAGATCTTTTATGACTATGTTGATGTAGGGCTTAATAAGGAGGATAAAAAAATGAAAATACTTTCGGCAAAAATTATTTTGATGGAAAGAGGTTAAAAGATAACTAAATTGACAAGCTCATAAAACTGCAAGCTTAGTAGATGCTAATATTACACAACTACTGTTTTACTACAGGTTTACAATAGAGTCATGAATATGGATTAATTATGTGAGCACAACTGTCGTCTAGGAGCCCCAAGTTCTTTTATGCTTCAAAACCATGACAAATGTGATAGAGATTGCTTCTTCTCAAAATAAACTTCTAAAAGATGTCACAGGAAGAAGGTTATACTCAAGTAGCTGTTGACTATCTGCTAAAATGGAGGCTCTTGTTAGTAGAGGGCACTGCTGGATCATGATATCATATACGCTGTATATGTTGTACATGGAAATGCTAAAGCCTTTAAGCACAATAATTTATAACAACCCAAAAACTGAGATAGGAAAAGGTCTAGAAAAGCAAAAACACATTATTGAGACTACAACCAAATGTGAACCAACTAATATGGGATGGAACTTGGCTTTCAGTATTAACTGTACCTCTATCTTCCATTACATAGTCTGCTGAATTGCAGATCGCCATTATGGAGGTTTCTAAAACCAAGTTACTTAGACTTTTCTTTTATAATATATTATGTATTGATTACTTGGAAGTCAATCATCTCGCCTAATAGCTGTACAGAAAACATGCATCTTTTTTACATTTTTTCTTAGCTGAAGAGAAATCAATTTTTTTATTAAGGCATTCTATCAAACTGATATTCAAATTTCATCCAAAGTAATTGGTGGCAGAAATAATGAAGAGAAAGGATTTGATCCTCATGTTATTCAATCTACCATAATGTCCTTAGAGGCAGTGAACGATCTTAACTGCTTGTTTTATTTCCAGCCTCTGAAAACATGGTATAAATTAATATTGGCTGACATCACACAATTACTGCATTACTCGAAAGACAATTCTTACTGTTCTTGGCAAAGTTTGTGTTACACTGTAATCATTTTAAGTCCACCAATATAATTGCATTTTTTATTATGACTTGTATGACTGTGGGAAGTTTTCATATATTTTATTTACTTTAAAAGGGTATTTCATTTGATAACATTGATCCCCTTACCAATGGGATTTTTAAAGTCTGCATGTTTTCTTTTAATAAAGAATAATTACAAAATTTGAGTTGTCTTAAAGTGTGAAAATTTTCTCCAGACATGAAGAGTATGCCATATTTAACTTAGAATCAGTTCACATGTATTTGCAAACTGTGGTTGTGTCACTTGTGTTCTTCTATGTAAACTGTGGGGAATTAATTAGTATTTTCAAAATTAATTTTAAAACAAGTATTATTTAATTTTATGTTTTCCATGACAGTGGATCTTCCTTTAAGACAAAGAAAATATTGGACTTGCAATGTAGGGAAAATGTAAACAAGTCTGGAATGCAAATTGTGTTTTAGGCCGAAATTGTGCAGTTTAGTTTGTCAACCTTATTCGAAATGCTCTTGATTCTAGCATTTAGCATTTTTCAATAGACAGAGGGCTAGTTATAAAATTAGGCAAATCTAAGATGACTAAT